>MU263483.1:0-42121 GCA_020310875.1 Ceratopteris richardii
TTCATATGTAAGAATGTTCTAACAGTCGAGAAATCTGGCGCACATTTCATCTTCAATGAAATGATCATTGCTCAGTCTACAGTGTAAAGTTTTACACAAATGAGGGCTTAAAATCTAAGTTGGAAGGTAAGCTATCTATGGCTAAAAGATCTTGATCAAACGGGATTTACTTTGGGAGAACCAGTGCTAAGAAGTTGCAGGTGTCAAAGTCGCCATTGCAGAGAAGCACTTTCAGACATAGGTAAAGTGTTTCACACATTTCTCAGTGTGTACTTAATCTTTTTGAGAGATTTAACTTGGCAAAGTTGCGCAACCTTAAGGCGAAGTGTTGTGCAAAGTTTTATAAAAAACTTTACAGGATTGATTAGTCAATGAGTGACTAATCTGCAGCAGACTTTTCTGAAGAAACTGAAATTTTAGAATAATCAGTTTTCTGATAATTGGTGAAGATTCTCTAAATTAGGTGGAGTCTAAAGTTGATCTTGATATAGAGGTGATCTAAATTCAAGGTAACTTGTTCTTTTGGAGATTAACACTCTCCATCAAATACATTACCTTTCGTGCTCCTTGATTCCATTCCTCATATGCTCTTATCTTTTCTGCAATCTGATTCCTCTTTGGTAACTGCGGAGCATTTTCGTTCTCTCCTTCAATGTACTTCCAGTAGCCTTTTTCGATCAGGAAATTCTTCATTCTGCATCTCCAAGCACGGAAGGTTTTCTTGTCTAGTTTATCGCTCATAAGCTGACTCTTCCATCTATGTTTGACATTTCTACCACAATACACAACACTGCAAACCACTACAAGCAGCACTTCTGCTTGAACCCTGTCCCACTATGACGTGAGAGTTCGATCTCAAAAAACATAGTTTTCGTGTATCAACAGTACACGAAATTGCTTGAAATTCTGGATTTGGAATGTATGAGTGTTGTCGAACACGATGCAAGTTATAGTTTCTAAACGTCCTGGTTTTTCTATGGGCCCCACCTTGCGGGCTCAAAACGGAGGTCGAGATGGCTCCAAAACTTCGATCTGACAAAAACAAGTGACCCTAAGGGATAACTGTCGAAAATATTTTGAGGTCTTCTACCTTCACGCCGATTTTCGTAGCAAATGGAGGTCATTTGTGAATCACATTTTCTCCACGCCTTGCTGTGTACTCTTCACCGTCGCCTTCTCCACGAGCTCTCTACAGCCACGCTGGCTCTGAGACCATGTCACGAGTAAGGAGATAAGGAAGTAAGCTCACACACACTCCCACTCTCAAGGAGAAGAACACACATAGATGAGGCAAGGAAGAATGATCTTCTTCTTCTTCTTCTATTACATAAAAAGGAATGTACAAGAATGACCTAAAAACAAGAATACAACAAGTGCAATATATAAAGGTCAGTACATAAGGAAGAACCTAATGTCTGCGAATGAGTGAGCTGGCAAGGAAAAAATGTGCCATCACTCCCGGTAGATAAATCTAATAAAGCTCAATGAAGTATCCCTGACATATATCGGCGTGACCACTATACATGTCAGAGAAACGAGAAACTGGTACATGTCATCCAGGATCATCACATGTTGAGCTTGATATCTCAACAAAACACTCATAGTAACTAGCACACCTACAATAGGAAATATGCCTCTTAAGGAGTTTCATACATAGATTTGGCTTGATATATGCATGAATCCCTAATTTATAACAACCAATGAAGGAGCAATCACCTTAACACTGATTGGATGTCATCCCGAATTTAAGTGATATGTAGAAGATGACCCTAAGATTGTAAAACTATGATTTCTGTACATCTCCTAAACCAAATGACATGCACATTTTAATTCATAAACTAGATAGTACCTTTCCAATAAATGGTTAATGACTTGATTTGGAGCTCTGTAGAGAGAGCAACAACCTCTGCAAGTTGACTGAGTGTTAGCAAGAAGGAGTAGAGAATTGACATGGCACCAAGCAATGATCAAAGAGTATATGTATTACATAAAATCAACATTCTCATATGTAAAAATGTTTTGGAGTCTTTATATAGACTCTTCAGCATTGGAACATCAAGCTTACACTATGCTTGAGGTGGATTTGATCTACACCAAAAGCTATCATTTGGATTATGTCAAAAAATATACATGAAGAGTTGTTTTATTTATGCTCATTTATTGTATTTTTTCTAAAGTTTTTTATGGGTAATTTACCAGTGAAAAGCCCAGAGCTTTACAAATGGAAAAGGAAAAAAGGGGAGCTCAAATTCTATGAATTTGAGGTGGTTTATCTTAATAATCAATCAATCAATCCATCTAAGTATATCAAATTAGATCTTCACTTTTCCTACATTGTAGGAAAGTGAATTGATTCTCTTCAATAACCTATCTCGCCTTCATTTGAATTAAAAATCCACTTTTAGAAGTCATGGAGCACTTCAATAATTGATATAAAGACTTCAAATCACTTGTCGATTATATGGAAGCAATATACATACACTTTTGGCCATCATTGTTTGGCTTCCTTTCTCTGCACCTCTTCTTTAACAATAGTGAACTTGCAAATGCCATTGCTCTATCTACAGAGCTCCAACATGAATGAGTTATCAATCATTGAAAAGGTATTAGTGTCTCATTTATGTGTACAAACTTTCAAAGCATTTGATTAGAAAATTTGAAGAAATCTCAATTTTACTATCTCGGGGTCTATCTCTACATACCCCTGAAAAATAGGGGGTACCTGTGTTGAGTGTTAAGTTCATTTTAGAAGCATATCTTGCTTATTACTTGTAATCTTGTGAATTCTAGACACTCAATCCTATGTGTATCATTCCTCCAAAAGTAAACTTTTCAATTGTAATCATCTTAGCTGCTATGAGCATTTCAACAAGTAACTCTACCATATGATCTAATTGCTATTCTCATCAACTGAGATGAAAGCATGATACACATGTCCAAGATATAAGAAATGATACAGGTGATGATCAAGATGAAAGGCAAAAGGATTTCAAACTATGGAAGTCAAGGGGCAAAGCAAAGATGTAGGAGTGTGGAGAATGCTCCAAGCAAGCCCCTAGAAGACCAACAAGGGAGAAGAAACAACCATAAAGGTATGGATATGATTCCACATTTGTTACAAATAATTCAATCTATTTGGCAAAAGACTCAATTTCAAAAGAACCCTCAACCTATGAGAAGGCAAAGGGAAACCCTAATTGGGAAAAAGCCATAAAAGAAGAAATAGATGCATTAAAGGAGATAGACACTTGCGATTTGGTTTCAATGTCATCCAATCAAAAGGTAATTGGTTGTGGATGGGTATATATACTCAAAAGAAACTTAGATGGAGCAATTTGCAGGTACAAGGCCAGATTAATTGCCAAAGGATGCTCACAAGCTCATGGTATATACTATGAGGAGACATTCTCACCGATTGCAAAGATGACTACAATCAGAACATTGATAAGTGTACCTATTGCAAGAAACTGGAAACTTCTCCAAGTTGATCTAAAGAATACATTTCTAAATGGTTGGATAAGTGAAGTAAGAAAGCATTGTATGGATTGAAACAAGATCCTAGAGCTTGGAATTACAGGTTGGTTACATACCTTCAAGATCAAGGGTTCATATCTAGCAGCTCAGATCCTTCTCTATTCATTTGCAAACACCTTTGGAGATGAATCATACACTTGGTGCTTATGAGGTAAGAAATTGAAGAAATGAAAGAGTATCAAAGCCTAGTAGGTAGCTTTGATATGCTACTCATACAAGGGTAGATATCTCATATAGTGTCGGAGTGCTAAGCCAATTCATGCACTCACCAAGAAGACCACACATGGATGCAACTAAGAGAGTATTTAAGTACCTCAAAGGTACAATCAATGAAGGTATGCTTGAAGTAGTTCAATGCCGATACACCACGGTGCACTCTCCTTCTCGCGAGCTCCACAATGATATCCTCGAAGTAGAAACCGAGCTCCTAAGGTTGCACACGGTACTCCACACAGAGACTGTAGAATACGCAGAAAACACAGTTCATAGGGAGCACGAAGACAGACATCTTAGGTCTTCAAATGCGGTCGAACTTACAGTCTATGACTGACCAGGTCACTATATGTTTTATTAAAAAACATATACAAGGAAGTGTCCAGTGGCCATTTGGCCTTTCACATGGACACTAACGGCAACAGAGCTAAGGATGATGGAGGAAGTACCTTTGGTTACTTAGCATTTGTAGGTTCAAAGCTAGTATCATGTGCCACAAGGAAGAAGATAAGGAAGAGAGCTTACACACACACTCTCACAATCAAAGAGGAGCACACACATAGATTGAGGCAAGGAAGAATGATCTTCTTCTTCTTCTTCTTCTTCTTCTTCTTCTTCTTCTTCTTCTTCTTCTTCTTCTTCTTCTTCTTCTTCTTCTTCTTCTTCTATTACATAAAAGGAATGTACAAGAATGACTTAAAAACAACAATACAACAAGTGCAATATATAAATTATAGTACATAAGGAAAATCCTAATGTCCACAAATGAGCGAGCTGGCAAGAAACAAATGTGCCATCACTCTCGATAGATAAATCTAGTAAATCTCAATGAACTATCCCTGACATATACCGGCTTGACCACTATACATGTCAGAGAAATGAAAAAGTGATACATGTCATCCTCGATTATCACATGTTGAGCTTGATATGTCAACACTCCCCCTCAAGCTCAATGTCATGTCCTATAATCCAAGCATCTTTTGAAACTTCTTCAACTTCTCAGTTCCAAGTGCTTTAGTGAAAATATCATCAACTTTCTCATCTATCCTCACATAAACAAGGTCAATATCACCTGTTAATACCTTTTCCTTGATGAAATGTTAATGTACCTTGATATGCTTTTTTCTAGCATGAAAAATAGTGTTTCGTGCTAACTGTATGCTACTAAGATTATCACAATTGATAGTGATAGGCTTTTTGCACGTCCACACTTAAATCTACAAGTAGCATCCATAACTAGGATGCTTCACATGCTGCCATTGTAGCACCTCTATACTTAGCCTCTGTGCTTGACAAAGCAACAGTGGGTTGCTTCTTGCTACTCCACATAATAGCTACACTCCCAAGTGAGAATAGAAAGCCACTAGTAGATCTTCTATATGGAATAGTACCAACCCAATCTGCATCAGTGTATCCATGAACCTACAATCTACTCCACCTTCATAAAACAATGCATAATCCAAAGTAACACTCACATAACGTAGAGTGCACCTGATAGCATCTAGATGTGGCTTCCTAGGAACTTGCATAAACTGAGTTTCGCATCCAATAGTTTAGCTTAGATTAGGCCTTGTAATTGTGAGGTATATCAAACTTCCCATAATTTTCTTGTACATAGTATCATTTTCCAATGCTTCACCTGATGTAGTATCCAACTTCAAATTTTGATCCAATGGCATAGAAATTGGCTTACATTCATCCATACCATACTTTTCAAGCATACTCAAGGCATATTGCCTTTGTGACATCCATATACCTATTTTTGTATGTATAAACTCAATGCCCAAGATGTAGTGCAGCACACCAAGATCTTTCATATCAAATTCCTACATAAGGAGTTTCTTTTCCTCTTTAATGCTTTCTTCATTATCACCACATCAAGTCATCAACATAAATAGCCATAATTGTGATGTCATCATCACCCTTCCTTGCATATAATGGTGGCCAAATAATCAGAATTCCTTGCATGCCAAGCACGAGGGACTTGTGTAAGTCCATAAAAAGCCTTTTGCAACTTGCAAACATATTCCAGGTGCTTTGAATCTTCATATACTTGTGGCTCGTCCATGTATACTTCTTCCTATAGCTCACCATGTAGGAAGGCATTTTTCACATCCATCTGATGCAAAGTCCATCCTTTTGCTATAGCTAATGCAGCAAGTGTTATGAAAGTAGACCATTTAGCTATAGGTTGAACATTTCCTCATAATCAATGCCATATGTATGTGCATACCCTTTTGCTACCAATTGTGCTTTGTACTTGCTTATGTTACCATCAACATTGTGATTTACCTTGTAAACCCACTTGCAGCCTATGGATTTCTTTTCTTGTGGCAATGGAACCAGATTCCATGTATCATTTCCATAAAGTGCCATCTCCTCATCCATATTTTTTTCCCAATATTCATTTCCAATTGCATCTTCAAAACAAGAAGGTTCAACATCTTGTATTACCTTGTTCATGTAGGCACAATGACGAGCCATGTAATTATCATATGTCAATCATTGCACTGAATTCTGCATCCTACCAGATCTTCTTGGTCCTGGGTCACTTCTCCTTGTATCATTTGCATGTGCCTTTCTTACTCATGGAGTCTTCACAGAAGGCAATCCAAGCTCCTCATCAAGACTCTTTTTTGAACCCCTTGAATCTCCATCAATGTCTTCAAAACCTGTAGATGTTTTACTACCAATAGAAAGCTTTTCTTTACCTTTCTTGGATGTATTTGATGAATTTTTTGTACTCAAATTTCCATGCAATCTTCCACTCCATGGATTTGAGTTGGAACTATTGCTTGGTGATGCATCTGGTCCACTCAAAACTTGAGATTTTGCACACGACTTTTCAGCATTTTCTTTGTCATTTGGTTCAAGATTCAGTCCTTCTTTGGCATTTGCATAGAAGCTTGACATTTTGTCAAACACCACATCTCTGCTTACCTTCACATATTGTGTGAGTGGGCTATAACATTTATATCCCTTTTGCTCAAGGAATTACCCAATGAACATACATTTTTATACTTTTGGATCAAGCTTTGTCCTTTGCTACAATATATGAGGTGCATACCGACGTTGTCCATATTGATGGTCATGCCTAAGCATCGGTATGACCATTGAAAATGCTTGAAAAACCACGGATGCAATACCGATGGTATGAGCATCGGTATAGGTGTCGATAATTTATTGGAAATTATCGATGCTTATACCGACGCTTATCATTAGGGGAAAAAATGAGCCCTGCATGGGCCTTGTAAGGATCCCTAATTATCAGGGATTAAGATTAGCAAAAAGAGGGTTTAAGGCTAGAAAAAATACCACTAGTGGTTTTCAGAATAAAATATTTATTCTCAAGTTGGTGCTCAGTCCAAATGGGTTCTTGGGCATTTTTTGCCCTTAGATATGATCACATCGACGGTTGTGATTGTCTTCACTATCTCTATCACAAGGTGACAAAAAGCTTCTAAGATATGGACAGTCGTATGCACTCTTGTCCATTAGATGATATGCTCACGGATGGTCACGATTGGGACTTAGTGTCTATCAAAAAAAGACAAAATGCAAGCATTTAATGAGCTAAGAGAGGTTGTGGACTGGGAGAAGAAGACAAAAAACTAGACGCAGCTCCGTGGTGCGATGAAATGATCGTCGTCCGATTGACCAATCATCCGATGGCTTACAAGCAACCTTGGGATCATTTTAAAAGTAAGTCTTCACAACCATTAGATCAAGCAATGATCCAATGGATGTGATTTAAAGTGGCCCAAACTCCAACCGATTGAATCTAGACCATTCTTTTTTGGGTCCATCCAACGATAGAGATAGAAAGGCGCCTTTTTTCTTGAGTTTCAAGATGGACCATTAGATCCTTGCTACATCCAATGGATAGAATTGCATGTCGACTTTTTTCTTGATATTTAACATGAGCCATTAGATCTTTGAGTTCATCCAATGGTTATGGTTGAAACTCTAGTCCTATCAAACCACTTTTATAGAAGAACTGATGGTTTAGTCATTGATACCACCTTTGATCACAAAGAAACAGGGAAGCCTATGCCTAGTCTAGGTGATCAAGGCAGTAGACAGTGGCCCACCACCCTCTTCTCATTGGTCCATCACTAATCACCTCTTAATCTAAAAGGCCCATGCAGGGTTCATTTTTTCCCCTAATGTACCAACGTTCATACCGACGCTTATACCGATGCAATGTTTTAACTTGACCCGAGAGCAAAAATTCGACATTTGCTCGTGTTTTGAATGAAAGTCTACTAATGTCAAGTTTGCATGCGTGAACTACATTCTGAGCATATTGTGTACACACATCTCTCTCTTTCACTCTCTCTCTCTATCTCTCTCTCTCTTTCTCTACACACACCTCTCTATTTCTCTAGATCTAAAATTTTGGTAAGTATCACACATACTGTACCACCCTTTCTCTTTCTTTGTGTTTTCCCTTTTCTAATTTCTCTTCTCTTTAGTTTTGCAGGAGCTTTTTGGCATGAGTTCTTTGGAATTCAACGAAGGAAAACATTAAGTGGATTTTGACGACAACGCTCCAAACAATTACATCGTGGTAAGTGAACGTTTTGTTTTTTATTGATATAGAATGAGATAGAGAGAGAGAGAGAGATGAAAGAAAGAGAGAGATATAGAGAAACATAAAGAGCGAGCAGAGAGAGAGAGAGAAAAAGAGAGAGAGAGAGATGAAAGAGAAAGGTAGGGAGAGATATGAAATAGAAAGAGAATGAGATAGAGAGAGTGAGATGCATACATACATACACACACATATGCATACACATACTCACATACATATTAACATACACACATGCATATTACATACACACATGCATATACATACACATACATATTACATACTCATATGCATATGCATACACACATATACATACATACATGCATATTACATACACACATGCATATACATACACACACATATGCATACTCATACTCACATACATACATGTACACACACATATACATACATACATGTACACACACACATGTATACATACACACATGCATATGCATACATACATACACACATATTTGCATGTACACACACATACATACACACATATTTGCATGTACATACACACATACATACATACACATGCACATATACATACACACTCACATATGTATACACACACATAATGTGCACACACACATGCATATGCATACATACATACACACACACATGCGTGTACACACACACATACATACATACACATGCATATTACATACACATGCACATATATATACACACTCACATATGTATACACTGTTAAAAGTGCAGACTACCGTCAAGTCCACTTTTAATCTCTTTTCTGGTTCTTGGGATGGTAGGGATCTGATAATTCAGAGGCCCTGTATCTTATTTTCCCAGTTAACTTATTAAACAACCAGTATGTTATTATCCAGTATAATGTCTTCTACACAGTATTACTGTTCATATTCCGGTTAGGCTTTTCACAGTATGTAACGCAGAGAGTAATAATTATCGTCGCACAGACTTATTATTGCCAATGAACATTACTGTGTTAATAAAAAATTAATGTAATTCAACAAGGTAAAGTGTCAATACTCAGAATTATGAAAATCTACACTACAATGTCTCCGCAGGGTCGCAAATCGCCCAGACAGACAGTCTGGCGATCTCGTCTCCTCTCTATCGAAGAGCCACTGTAATGTCTCTTCATTGATTGATAAAAAGGGTACAACACTTCGCAACGACCTTTCGGTACGTGCGGTATAGGAAAATATAAATAACATGATGCCAATCCGACGGCCTTACACTGGCACGCACGGTGGACTTGAACCCACAACGCAAACAAAATTAAGGCTCGTCTACGATGCCTTGTATATACATAGTTCTTGCTAATTTGAAGGTTCTAGAGATTTTCTGTTTTAAGGAATCCAACATTAGCCTTAGTGTTTCTGGCTCTACCAGTTGTGCGTCAGTTCGAACGAAACTTGCCGCAATGTCCTGGCTTATCAATGTATCAGTCTACGACTGCAAAAAGGCCTCTTGCAAATAAAAGTCATTGGCAAGGGCTGCATCTCGGCTCAATCTCATTTCAGCAATTTGATTATCAATTCTTGATAGGCGCTCTGCTTGAAAACCTAACTGCTTTTCTCTTCGCTCCAGCTCATGAGCTTGATATTGAATTGTCTGATAATAAGCATCTCTTTCCTTCCGAAGCCCAGCTATCTCCTTCTGAAGTTGAATTGTAAGACTTGTCTGTGATTTTAGGGCAGAATTCACCTGAAACAAATTGGCAGTTACGGCTTGGAGTTCTGCATTAGTCTGCTTAGCTAAAGTAGCCATCTCATGTCCTTTCTGCACGACTTCATCAAGCTGGATTCGAGTTTCTTCCAACAAATTTCCAATTGCCACTCGAGCATCTTCTTGATCCTATACCAGCTGATTTAACTGCTTAATCTCTTCATCACGAGCAATTAACAAAACATCCTTGGCTTTTAACTCTGCCAATGCTGCATCACGTTGAGCAATTAATGTATCTTGTTTTGCAAGCCTAGCTTGAAGATGCTGAAGTTGCATCTGCAAAGCATGGTTTTCTACTTTAACGACATCTGCTTCTTCCTGTAGTGGGGCAATATCAGCCTCCAAAATATCAACTTTATGCTTCAACTCCTATCTGATATTATCAGTGGCCATCTTCAGTTGCATTGGTAACTGCTGCGAGAATTGGATCAATAGTCGACCCATAGATTCGAGTTCATGAAACATCGGGGTTGGAGCAGGAAGGGTAGGAAGGGATTGGGATGTAGAAGCGGAGAACAGATGAGGGGAAGAGGGTGGAGAATAGGCAAGAGAAGAAGATGGAGAAGGGGGTACGTCAGGAACAATAGGTTGGACTGGAACAATTGGCTCAACAATGTTCATGGTGGAAGGAAGTGGGGTAAGAAGATTAGGCACCAACACTATTCCGGTGGTTGGCTGCTTTGTTGCTTCAGTTCTGGCAATCACAGTGTCAACCAGAGCAATCACTTCATTAAGAATCTCTACAATAATGGCTTGCACATCATCTTGAGTCTGCTGATGAGAATCCTCCCGAGAAGAAATTTCTTCAGAGTCGGTGGTGGAAGCACTTTGTTCCTGCTGCTGGATTGGAGAAGAATGGATGGAAGAATCAACATGGATGAAGTGGCGGTGTCGTGGAAGACCTCTTCTTCATGTCCAACATTGGATCCTTGCACCTGGCTCTCAGACGGACTTATACGGCTACGTTTCCGGCAAAGAAGTTGAAAAAGATATGCATCATCATCTTCCTCATCTTCGAGCATCCGAGTAGACTCTCATGCAATAAGAATGGAGCATTTGGCAGGGGTTGCGCGGCTTGAATGGCTGGAAAGAGGAAAGTGAGGATATGGGGAAGACGTGATCGTGGAAGATCACCCTTATTAACTTGTTTAATAACCGTAACACATTCACGGTGAATGCACCGGAAATAAAAAGATGCAAAATTGACAGGCTCGCAAGAAGCCATGTCTATCATTGAGTAAAAGGGACGTGAGATCCTGTAGGTACGTTTTTGCAAATTCAGTATAGCAACTAAAAAATTGCAATACGGTACACTCCGGATCAGGTCGACACAGAATGGCGTACTCATTAGATGAGTGTCGTGGGAATAACGCGGTCATGGTGGCTACAGGAAGTAGAGGACCATTCTCCAATCCATCCCGAGGAAGTCGGAAGGCATCGGCGAACGAAGCCAAAGTGATCACGACTCATGACAGTAAACAAAGGATAGGCCAACTCTGCTCCGTAGCAGGTGTGGCAGCGATAGCAGAAATAATCTGCGCATAAAATGGTTGACACTCCACTGAATGCCAAGGCAATTCAGCGAAGCTCAAAAGACCACGGATACGCAAAAAGTCACTCACTTGAGGAGTGAGTCCTTCACGGAATGTAGAGACATTGGCTAGTGCTTCCATGACACGCACGAGGACACAAGAACACAAAAAACAAAGAATGCAAAAACACACAGACACAATAGCGATTATTAGTAAAAGGAACAAGATTAAGTAGATACACAGGCAACATGAAGCGATCGAAAACCCTAATCATCGCGTGGTAGAAGAAATGATAACCTTCATAATTACAGCGTGCATGCATGAGCAAACACAATAACATAGGGCGGCGATTAATCATAGTTAGATATCAAAACGAGGAGACTTACAGTCTATATTCAATCGAAACAAGGAAATAGAAAAGAAAATAAGTGACACGCGGAAAATAGAAGAACATGTCAGCGGTGATCAATTGGTTGGTGATATGGGCGTAACTTTGAACCATTAATCGCTTTGGAAGGGAAACTCCGGTCAATGTAGTCAACCGAAAAGTAGCTGGTCCCACTTGCTCACTAATCCAGTAAGGACCGAACCACTGTAATTTAAATTTTCCAGCAGAACGATTTGCTTTAGCATTATAAAATAACACAAGCTGGCCCACCGTAACACAGGAGTTTTGAGGAAACGATCATGGGTACGAGCTTGCCGCAACTGAACTTCTTGAAGAGACAGCAAACTTTCCTAGCAATGTTCATCCAAGGCTCGGAGTGCTTCCAACCGAAATGGCAAAGAGTCTTCGGGTAGCAATTTTTGAGTTAGGGCCACGCGTAGGCTTGGCACTAACTACCTCCATCGGCGCGATTGCTTCCAACCCATAAGCAAGCTTGAATGGGGTCATTCCGGTTGCCACTTTGTATGTAGTCCGGTATGCCCATAAAACCGCAGTACTAACTGGTCCCATCGTTCTGGAGATTCTAAGATCAACTTGCGGAGCATATGCAATAGTATCTTGTTGGTGCTTTCAGCCAAACCATTAGCATGCGGATAGTATGGTGAACTGAATTTATGTAGAATTTGAAAAGTGTGAGTTAGTACTCGCATTAAATTGTTGGCAAAATGTGTTCCTTGGTCGGTCACAAGTTCCAGAGGTAATCCATAACGCGGGAATACATCCTTCATCAGGCATTTTGCCACCGAAACAACTGTGGTAGACCATAAAGCCCAAGCTTCCGCCCACCTGGTGGCATAATCCGTACAAGTCAGTATATATCAATTGTTGCTAAGGATTGCTGGTGGTGATATTGGTCCAATAAAATCGAGCCCCCACTTCTGAAAGGGTTCCAAAGGTAAGACAGGTTGTAGAGGAAAGAAGTGTTGCTGTAATGGCTGTCCAGACCGTTGACAGGTATCACATTGCTGCACAAACTGGGTCACATCTTTGTACATTGTAGGCCACCAGAGCCCACTTTGCAGAATTTTACGGTGAGTAAGATCAGCTGCAAAATGTCCACCCGAGGGTAATGAATGAGCCATAGCAATAACCGATTCGGATTCATGTGGTGGGATACAGCGAAGTAAAACACCAGTATGATCCATGTAGTACAGTTGACCTACAATCAACCAAAATCTACGACTATAAACTGCAAACTTCCGCCACAAAGTAGGGGGAGTATGAGGAGGAAGACACCCGTCAGTTAGAAAAGTGAGTAACGTATCGTAGTATGTAGGAGGAACAAGAGGTTCTTCTAACCGAGATAGAAAATCCACCAATGCATGTGTTGTGCCGGATCGATGAAGAACTTCATAGTCGAATTCCTGTAATAATAAAACCCATTGAGCCAAGTGACCACCTAAATGTTGCTGCCGGACCAAATACACAAGTGCGGCATGATCCACGTGGAAGGTGAATTTCGGCCCAACAAATAATGTCGGAATTTCTTCACAGAGTACAACAACCCGAGACATTCTCGTTTGGTCACTGAATAGTTCCTTTCAGTAGGGGCTAATCGACAACTTGCATAATATACAGGCTGAAACCATTTGTCAATTTGTTGCATTAAAACGCTTCCAATGGCTATATCCGATGCATCTACAAAGACATGGAACGAGCATTCCCAATCAGGGGGTTGTAAAATTGGGGCCTTCGTCAATAATCCTTTTAAACGATCAAATGCAGTTTGGCTTGAAGTCCATTCGTACTGCCATGGAGGACTAGTCATGAGCCGATTAAGTGGTGTTGCTACATGAGCTAACCACCATAAATGTCTGCCATGCCACCGAATCTGGCCCAGGAAGCGCATAACTTCTTTCGGTGTTGTGGGGACGGGTGCCTGCAACACGGCTGCAACTTTATCTGGATCAACTTGTATTCCATGTGCAGAGATAATATCTCCGAGTAGTTTGCCACAAGAGACCGCAAAAACTGACTTTGTCGGATTCAAACATAATCGGTATTCGCGACATTTTTCAAAGCAGCACCGTAAATGATACAGGTGTGCCGCAATCTTGCAAATAAGGAAAGTCATCCAAATATACTTGCATAAAAGTAGTCAAATAGGGTGAAAAGACTTCTTGCAAACATCGTTCAAATATGCTTGGAGCATTCCTTAACCCAAACCACATTACCGTACAATCATAAACACCCCAGTTTGTGATAAAGGTTGTTTTAGGTATGTCCTGTTCTGCCATCCTCACCTAGTTATAACCACTATAACCATCCAAAAATGAATACATCTCGTGCCTTGCCACCCGGTCGAGCATTGTGTCTAGAAAGGGGAGAGGAAATGGATCTGGTATAGTAGCAGCATTCAGTTTCTGGTAATCAACACAGATGCGCAGCTGTTTACTTTTCTTCGGAACAATCACGATTGGTGATATCCATTCAGCGTGCTTGATTGGTACAATGAATCCCACCTTCAATAACCGATCGAGTTCTGCTTTGACATGTGCTGCATAATTGGGGTTCATGCGATAACTGGACTGTTTGATTGGCCTCGCCTCTGGTTTGAGCACTACCGGATGTTGATAGATCCGCAGATCAAGACCTTTCATATCGCGATAGTCCCAAGCAAAAACATCAGAGAACTCACGCAGGAGTCGTATCAAATCCTCTTGAAATGTCTCTGACAATCCTGCCTTAATCTTAATTGGTCGCGGATTAATCTCATCACCCAAATTATATGTTACTAACTGATCTTTCGGGATATAAAATTGTCGAGGTTTCACCAAATCATCAGCTGACGGTAAAAGTTGATGTAGGGTGGCTCCATCCATAGCAACACTATCATCTGTGTCTACATCTCCGGTCACCGGGACAACCATACACGCGTCGGACTCCACTTGTCCGCTACTGATTGGAGATCGATAGTACCTAAGGAGATCAGATCTTTATTGTTCTTCAGAAACGCCTCTTCCTCATCGTCAGATAAGCCTTCCAACATGTGGACTGGCTCCGCTACATATGGTCTTGCATGAAGCTCGCAAGGCTGGATGGCATCCAGTTTAACTCTATATTTCCGGTGATTATCTTGAAAGTCAACTCCTACGCTGACCAATCCTGGACAACTTTGGCTTGTTTCAACCATGGCGGACCAAAAAGTAGATTGTAGTCGAGGCTAGATTCTGGTAGTTATAGTTCTAAGACTACAAAAGTCATTTTGAACGTGGTACCCTGCAAGGTAATCGGAATATTCCGTACTAGTCCCACCGGATGGACTCGGGATTCGGTATCAAAGGTAGGCAAGTTTGCCCCGAACAGCGGTGTACGTAATAAAGATCCACCAGGGAGTATCACACTGTCACCAGAAAACTGTAAATTCCCACCAACTGGTACCGAACTTTCACCGAAACTTGTCGAACTTTCACCGAAACAAGGTATACTTCCACCGGCAACGATCTCTCTGGGTAACACAACTTTATCCTCGGAAAGGTTCAAATTCTGACTAGATAGTATCGAATCAATTGCGCACTGTGTCCCTGTACACTCAGAAGTTACTGCACCTTCTTTAGAACATACCGGAATTACATCAAAATCTACCGGAATCTCATTATGTGTTACCAAATTGGTATCGGAATCACTGCTAACTGCCTCCGATCCTTCGACAACTGGGCTTAAATGGCCTACACTTCTACCACCTGGGGGTGTCCCTAACAAATTTGGTACTCTCCAGGGATGCTGGTCTCTCCGATACTTCGGATAAGACTCACTGGACCAAGTAACCGGCATATATCACCTCTGCACCGCTTGCCTTACGTACTGCTCCACCTTACTGATTATTCTTCAATCCATGGCCATCTTCCCACAGACGGCGCCAGTGTTAAAAGTGCAGACTACTGTCAAGTCCACTTTTAATCTCTTTTCGGGTTCTTGGGGATGGTAGGGGTCTAATAATTCAGAGGCCCTGTATCTTATTTTCCCAGTTAACTTATCAAACAAGCAGTACGTTATTATCCAGTATAATGTCTTCTACACAGTATTACTGTTCATATTCCGGTTAGGCTTTTCACAGTATGTAATGCAGAGAGTAATAATTATCGTCGCACAGACTTATTATCACCAACGAACATTACTGTGTTAATCAAAAATTAATGTAATTCAACAAGGTAAAGTGTCAATACTTAGAATTATGAAAATCTGCACTACAATGTCTCCGCAGGGTCGCAAATCGTCAGACAGACAGTCTGGCGATCCCGTCTCCTCTCTACTGGAGAGCCACCGTAATGTCTCTTCATTGATTGATAAAAAAGGGTACAACACTTCGCTACGACCTTTTGGTACGTGCAGTATAGGAAAATATAAATTACATGATGCCAATCCAGCGGCCTTACAACACACACATGCATACATGCACATACACATACACACACATCACATACACACACATCACATACACACACACATACACACATATACATGTTTTAGGGTCAGGGTTTTTGACTTGTACACATATACACACAGTACATACACACATGCACACATATACACATGCATACACACATCTCTTTCTCTCTCTCTCACTCTCTCTCTCTCTCTCACTCTCTCTCTCTCTCACTCTCCCCCTACACACAATACATACACACTTGTACACATATACACACAATACATACACACATGCACACATATACACATGCATACACACATCTCTTTCTCTCTCTCTCACTCTCCCCCTACACACACACATCTCTCTCTCTCTCTCTACACACACACACATCTCTTTGTCTCTCTCTCTCTCGCATCTTGGTGAGTGATGTGTGTACTCTTTCACTCTCTCTCTCTCTCTCTCTCTCTCTCTCTCTCTTTCTCTATGTCTTCTCTTTTTTAATTTCTCTTTTCTTTTGTTTTGCAGGAGCTTTTTGGCATAGATTCTTTGGAGTTTGGCCAGAGACGACGTCGATTGGGCTTTGACGAGAGCGATCAAAAGAATTACATCAATGTAAGTGATTGTTTTGTTCTTTATTATAAATAGAGATAGAGAGAGAGAGAATAAGAGAGAGAGAGAGAAAGAGGGAGAGAGAGAGATGAAAGAGAGAGAGAGAGAGAGATAAAGAGAGAGATATAGATAGAGAGAAAGAGAGATACATAGAGATACATACACACATGCATACATATTACACACATATGCATATGCACACACATATATACACATGTTTTAGGGTTAGGGTTTTAGGATTAGGGTTTTTGACTTTTACACATATACACACATAATACATACACACAATGCACACATATACACATGCATACATATATACACATACACATACACACACATCATATATACATACACACATATGCATGTTTTAGGGCTAGGGTTTTAGGATTAGGGTTTTTGGCTTTTACATATATACACACATATACACATATAAACACATGATACATATACACATACACATATATATACACATGCATACACACACATACATACATACACACACACACACACACACACATATATATATATATATATATATATATATATATATATATATATATATATATATATATATATATATATATATATATATATATATATATATATATATATATATATATATGCATACAAACATACACACATGTGACATATACATACACACATATGCATGTTTTAGGGTTAGGGTTTTAGGATTAGGGTTTTAGGATTAGAGTTTTTGGCTTTTACATATATACACACATGCATACACACATATACACATATAAACACATAATACATATACATATACACATATATATACACATGCATACACATACACACACACACATATATATATATATATATATATATATATATATATATATATATATATATATATATATATATATATATATATATATATACATACACACACACACGCATACACACATACACACATACATACATACACACACACACACACACACACACACATATATATATATATATATATATATATATATATACATATATACATACATATAAACACATAATACATATACACATACACATAATATACGCATGCATACACACATATACACACATACATACATACACACACACATATATATATATATAGAGAGAGAGAGAGAGAAAGAGAGACATGCATACACACATACACACATGTGACATATACATACACACATATGCATGTTTTAGGGTTAGGATTTTAGGATTAGGGTTTTTGGCTTTTACATATATACACACATGCATACACACATATACACATATAAACACATAATACATATACACATACACATATATATACACATGCATACACACATACACACATACATGTTTTAGGTCTAGGTCTTCAAGTTTAGGGTTTTAGGGCTTTTACATAGATACACATATGCATACACACACATACACATATATATACACAAGAATACACACATACACATGTTTTAGGTCTAGGTCTTTAGGATTAGGGTTTTAGGGTTTTTACACATGCATACAAATATTTACACATATACAAATATACACACATAATACATATACACATACACATGTATATACATAGGCATACACACATATACATGTGTTCTAGTTGTTGTTTATAAATATCATGTCAATGTGTCTCATTTCTTTGTACATGGTTCATGATTCATTTCGCTCATGTCTTTTGTATTTGACATTATGTTTTGCTTTAACAAATCATGTTTTTGTTTCCTATCATACATGTCACATGTACTCAGGTTTTTCTTGGGCAGAATCTATTGTCTTTTGCTACACAACAGCATGGGAATGTTGCTGTAGCAAGAGACAACACACTCTACCCAAAAAAAAATTGCAGATATGGTCGTCGATATAGGTGACAGTATAAGCATCGGTATCCCCAGGCACATACCGATGCTTATACCGACTATTTTGCCCAGGGGCATACCATGGCTTATACCGATGCTTATACCGTTGCTTATACTAACGCGTATACCGACGCTTATACTGATGGTCATACCGATGCTTATACTGGCACTTTGTTTCCGACGCCTACACCGACCCTTACACCGACGTCGGGGCAAAATCGTGCCCATTCATTTTCCTCAGTAGAAGCCTCGGTATATACCTGATATGTTATAGTGCTTAACTCATCTAGAATATGCCCATATGCAATACAACCAAAAACTTTCATATGTGATAAGTTTGGCTTTTTACGTGTGAACTTCTCTTGAGTAGGTCCTCCTTTGGATCTTGGAATAGGCATTGCTTCATCACCTGATACAATCCCATATAGATTTCTTCCTTGCAAATAAGCCTCCATTCTGATTTTTCAAGTAGCATAATTGTGTCTATCAAGCTTCTCAATCATTGATGGAAAGCCATCTCCCATCTTGAACATGCTTTGGTACCACTGAAAGAAGTTGGAGAAGCTTGAAGAGGCTTGGAAAGTTGAGTTGTCAAGTGGTGAAGTTGGTCCAACAAACTAGCATAGGACCAGCCCTAGTTCTTTGGATATGTAAAATAGACCTTTTCGGCTTCTGGCTAGTGCAATAAAACCCAATAATTAATTTGGAACATCAACAAGAACAAGTTGATGCAAAATAGGTAACTTGCCCCTTGATGAGCTCACAAAAACCTACTAAATATGGATGGAAGTTATGACTTCAAACACTCATAGCAACCAACACAGTTACAATTGGAAAGATTCCTCTTAAGTGAGTGTCATACATAGGTTTCTCTTGCTATAATGCATAAAAGACTTAATTATAACAACCAATGAAGGAGCAATCACATTAACATTGATTGGATGTCATCCCAATTTTTCAAGGATGTGCAGAAGATGACCTCAAGACTACAAACCTAAGATTGCTATGCATCTACTAAACCAAATGATTTGATTGTAAAGCCTGATAATGATGTCCTAATGAAGCAAACTCTTCTCTAACTTGATGCATACATGAAAACATTTGTTGAAATGCAGTATCTATAGTGGACGAGGAAAATAATGATGGGGTGCTCAAAAATGCATGCTATTCAATGTGTAATGCAAGGGGAATGGGGGTTGGGTAGGGGAGTGTGGATGCCGTGGTGATGGTGGAGAAGTGTGTGGATGTGAGTGTGTGAGTAGTGGTGATGGACGTGAGTGGAGGTGTAGTGGGTGGTGAAATATCCATATCACTTGAAGTTTGATCTAGTGAGCTGATAGTGAATAATGGTGTGACAGTGGGTGATTGTGTTAGGGTGAATATTAGATTTACAAAGGTTGATGAATATGCTACACGAATGGTTTTGAAAACTGATTGTTGAGGATGGGATGGTTGAGGTAGTGTGGTGGGGCTGGGATGTTGATGAAAGATCAATTGGAATATGGGAGTGATGAAAGCATGTTGAGGGAAGGGAATGGGTGAAATGAGAGAAGCTAAGAAGGGGTTGAAGGTTATGGGTTGGACGGTTTATGTGGTAAATGATGTTGATGGTGTTGTGGAAGTGGTGAGGAAGGAATTAACATGTTCTTGTGATTCTAAACTAGAAATGGGATGATCAAATGAAGATGAGCTAGGGTGTACAGGTGAAACGAGATATTCAGGTGATTGAATGTTGGATTCGAGCATGGAGGCAATGTCCAAGGCTTGGTAAGATGTCGATGCAGGGGGTGGCATGTTGATTATGATGGTGTCATCTCGAGTTGGTGTGTCTGCCAAGATCTGTGCTTCTTGGTGACTGGAGGAATTTCCTTACTTCGTTTCTCAGTTATCTAACTTTTCTTCCAAATAGGTTGCATGTTTTTGTATAACCTTTGGATTGCAATGGTGTATGCGACTGCATTTGAGGTGTCATCCTCTCTAGTGCTTGTGTTGCCTTGAGTTTCTGTCTGCCTCTCATCTTGGTCTTGTTGATCTTAAGTTGTGTTTCTTGGCTTTGTTGACTAGCATCCTCCTCATTGTCATCCTCTATAACTGCTCTATCTTCGTCTTCTGGACTTGACATAGCTTGATCACCCTCAAGTTCTGATGGAGAACTGGGATAACTAGGGAATTCCTATTCTATGAAAAGAATCGGGCCTCAAAGAATTGAAATTTTCTAGAAAACGCATCATGCATTTCAAAATCAAATGTTGTATTAAGTGCCTCGTCTTCTAAATTGGGTATCAAAAAAGCAAATGCATCCGATTCTATAATAGCTATGGTTTCCCTTGCTTCTATAGTTGTGGCCACTATGGTGGTCATTGTGGTTACATGAGAGGTTAGACCTGCACTAGAAGTACCTTTTGATGTAATAGGGCATGACAAATGAATTCTGATGAGGGTATAGCCATTGGAGGTTTTGTTGGTGATTGTTGGGGTGACAATTGAGGGGATGTCAAGGTAGATACATTTAGACACAAGATGGTTCCCCTCATGCAATTATTGGTTCATGACTTTGGTGCTTTACACGACTTGGTAGAGCCTTTAAATTGTTGTAATTCTACGCTTGATAAGGCTCGCTCAACAGGGATGTTGTAAGCCAAGCACATGTACATTATTCATGTAATGGCACAACAACCATGGATGACTCTTTTTCTCGCCCATCTTTGGTTTGCTAAAAATAATTGTTCATGTATCCAATTGGCTAGGTTGATAGTTTTTGGGCCAGTGTTTGCCAGATAGAGTCCAAACCAAATGCATTTTTGTGGTGACCTGAAGCAGTCCTATGTAGGGAAGGCAAAATGCTTCATACAGATGTGCAACAACTTATATAGTTTGGGTGTAATGGCTGAGATGTCAGCCCACTTCAAGGCATCCCCCTTCTTCATGGGTTTTGGGATGAGCCTTTCTCTTTCTATGGTGTGTGCATACCATGAATTTTTAAGGTAGTCCTGATGAGGTCTCGCAAGAGATAAAACTTCTTAAAAGGTGGATCCGTGACTAAAGATGGATAAAGTACCCAGGAGCTCCTTCTTGATAGGGGTTGTAAAGTAGTAACAAGAGAATAGCATCGATAGAAGTAAGGCTTAGGAAGGGGTGCACTGAAATATTCCATGAAACCTACCCTTGCCCATATTGGCCATAATTCCTCATAGTTTTGGAGTGCTTCAAAATCCCTGGAGAAGAACTAGTATCTTCCCCAAGTGTTGCCACTAAAGCATAAAGTTGCATCATAAATGTGCGCTGCATTTGCAAGAGGTCTTGCTAATCCTTGGAATCAATGAGATTTACTGTGTACTCGCTCTATTCTTTCAATCCGAGGGTCATCAATTGACATTGGCCCCATGAAATCTTGAAACTCCAAAAGTATTCTAGAAGGGTGGGCCTCCACCATTAGATTTTCAAAGTCTACTGCTAGTGCGATGGTGCCTGCACCTGAAGATCCTTCGGCTTGCATCTTGATACTTTTGTAAAAGATCTGCTACAAAAGGATAGCACATTAGCATGGAAATTAATATTGATCCCAATAAAATGAGACCGAAATCCCTCTCCATAACTGATGTGTAGCCAATGTAGCCTTGTGTTGTTAGGTGATTTTGCAATGATCTCTCAGTGACTAATGCATGTCGCTAGACTACCTACATGCTCTGAATAGTGCATACACATCTTTTCATGAGAGATGTCATTTATTGTGGTAGTGTGTTAGTAAGAGTTGATTTTTACAAGGATGGTCAGTGAGCTTAGATGTTAGTGAATTATTACAAAGATAAAGGTTAGCATCATGAGGAATCATGTTACATAATGGAATGGATTGAGGGTTATGGGGGCATTTAGGCACCCATTTCCTAGTGAGCGGTGAATGGAAACGATTTGTTTGATTGGATACAAAGGATGGATTGGGAGGTGACATGGTACGTGAGTATTGCAATTTTGGGAGGATCAGAGTTACATGGCTTGGTTTCTGGGCTACAAGATAGGCCTTAGGAACGTAGATTTGAGTGGTGTCGGGCTTGGTCATCAGAGACTTCTTAGGCACCTAGACTTGTCGAATTCTCATGGAATGAGAATGTCTAGGCAATGTTGAGCATCGAGTTGATTTTTGCTAATTGTGCCCATTTGGCTGCAAATGGATAGGAAGATATCTTGATTGCTCTTAGGTGAATTGGTCAAAAATTATTTTTTGATGGATGAAGAAAGAGGTCTGACGACTCTATTGACCAATGAAGAAATCCCAAAAGCTTGACATCAAAATAGGAATTTTGTTATCACTTTTGGTTTGAGCAACACTTCTACCTGGGCAAAAATCTAAGTCTACTATAGACATACACTATTCATGAGAAGATGGTCATAATTGCAAACAGTGGTAAATGCCCATTCTTCATTCTACACAAGATTAGTAGACTTTGTTTTGGGTATAGAGGCCTCTACAACAACCATTTCAACCTCTTTCTTCCTTGCCTCTTTAGCAACCAGTTTTGGACAACTCTTTATGACATGATCATTTCCTTTACAGTATTTGCAAAACAATTTCTGCTTTTCTGTTTTCTTCTCGTCTCTATCATCCTCCTTTGATTGTGCAGAATTAGCAGATTTCTACTTAGTAGTAGAAGAGATCCATTTACCTTTGCCCTTCTAACTAGCCAAGAAAGCTTGCTTTGCAATATGCATAATGGACCTATTTTGCCTAGACAGATCTTCCTACAATAGAACAGAGACTAAGTCTTAAAATGTTAAGGCATTTGGATTGCCTTTCATCATCAAATGAAGAGTATAAGAAAAACTCTTATATGAGTTGGGAAGACCATTCAGAAGAGTCTATAGAAGTGAGCTGTCAGGCAAGACTTCATCAGTAGAAATCAATTGTTCTTTCAAATCTTTGATCTTTGTCAAAAAACTATCCATGGAATCTCCTTCATTCATGTGCTCACTCTCCAAGTGTTTTTGGAGGTAAGCAACACGAGCCTTATTCCTTGTCTGGTATAAAGTGGTAAATGTATCCGAAGCATCCTTAGTTATTCTAGAAGAGCAAAATGTGAGGAATAATGCAACAGTTGACAGACGAGGCTACAAATGCATGTGGCTGAGCATCTTTGCCATCCCAATGAATTTGCTCTATATTGCAGCAAGAATTGCAACACAAACAAGAACATGAAGAATATCACCATCTTCAATGCCATCTGCATCACCTTCAAAAATTGTATTTACAGGTGTAATAAGACGTTTTTCAATACCCTAGACAATACTCCACTTTCCTTTTCCAACCAGTACATGATGCATTTTATAAGACCATAATGGGTAATTGGTACCCTCCAACTTATCCTCAACAGCCAACATACGGAATACATCATTGCTTTTAGCCATGGCCACTGACTTACCTTGATGCAAAAAAATGATTGTATCTCAAAAAACTGAACAAAACTAGCCTGTCAAGTTCTCCTAAACTTGTAGCAGACTTCAAACCGCTTATATTAACAAACCAAAACCAATATATACCTTTGGCACAAAAACACAAAATTGCCTACACAAGCGTTGTGAAAGTGCATTTGGAGGCCAAAACAATCTCATATTGCGATTTTGGCACCACAAAGCAAAGATGTTTTGAACTCCTAATCATGCTGAGTATGCTTACCAAATTTCATACGATTTTGAGACTGTGATCGGAGGGGTGTCGATGATGCCCTAGATGAAGCGGTGATCTTCCCTAATACCAATTGTTGGAGTTTGAGGTCTGCAGAAGCACGTGAACATCACAAGGAAAAAGAAGAAGCTTGGAGCATAACACACAATATTGAATGTATTACCACTAGAATGTACAAAGATAAATGACCCGTTAGGGTTATAGGCATATGTACAAGCGGAGAGAAAAAACCTCCTAAAGAGGGGCAAAAGTACCTCGGTGGTCCTAGTGTGTTCACACACATCACTACCTAAATATATCAATATATACATGTTTCAATTCGCCAATATAAGCTCCTCAAAGTCTTCTACAGGTTTAGTAGAAATCGACAGGGTACTTCTTATCAACTTTTTGAGATCTTCAGGTTCCTATTCGTGTTGTGGCTCTTGCTTCACCTATTACAGAGTAACTTTGTTGGGATGGAAGAGATGCTCCAGCACATGCATTGATAGCCTTGTCTATCAAAAGTGCCATTATTCCTCACATTCATTCCTGCAAAACAACAAAGTATGCTTGGCATGCACTTAGCACTTTATACCAGGAAAGGAATGAGGATCGTGTTGCTTACGTCTGAATCTAGTTGGTGAGCGAGCACATGATCGAAGTAGATTCCATGGGAAATTTTTGTTGGGGTTTCACTCACTAATTAGACATACAAATGTGAAGGAATATGAAGGAAGAAGAAAGACAAAGAGGAGTGAAAGCAAAACACTCAAAAAATCAAGCTTAAGTAAAGGGATAAATTCACACTTGTAATATAGTGCAAAATTAGAGTTTAATCTTGGCATAGAACTTTTAGAATTACGAGTTTGAGTCTAGGAGTATGTAGACCATATGTATATAAGTCGATTTGAGCTAAAAACATATATGAGAACTTGATTTTTAAGTCTTATGTGAGTAGAGAAGTAGTCGGGTATTTTTTATGAGAGAGATGTTGAGGAAAAGCTACTCAGAGTAGGAGAGTTTTCCATGGTTATGAGCAGAATGAAGCCAAGCCATTTTGCACACACCTTCTCTAATAGATAACACATGTTTGTGTGGAAGGATTTGATATAATTCTTCTTGTGTAAAGAATTCTAAGTGTTTTCATATCAGTGTGAAAGTTAGTTGATAGTTACAAGTTTTCTGGCACATTTTTCACTGATCTTCTAAAGGTCAGATCTCATAGTATAGTGTAAAGTTTTTCATGAGTGATATTTCGTTTTGAAGCTACTACCTTCACTACAATCGACCAAAATATCTCTGCAAAACGGGACGTGTACTCAGAGAACTAAGTCTAACAGTGGAGGTATGTCAAATCGATGAAGTCATTTTTCATATTTCAGACATAGTTCAAATGTTGAAGTGAATTCAGATGATTTTGAAGTTATTACTTGAAATTTTTGCATGAAATGTATTACTTAACATTAGCAAGAACTTCTACTAGCAAATGATCAAAAGATTTGATAGGAATCAAGCTAATACAAATCAGATTTGAAGCTAGCAGAAAAGGCACATATTTCTAGAAAGAGTGTTTTTTATTTTCATTAAGTTCAGTGATAAAGTTTTCAAAATTGGAGTGTTGCTAAGCTAATGATGATTATGGAGGGATTCTAATATCACTTTAGCTTAGCTCTTTTGGTGTTACATACATCAACAAGTGGTATCGGAGCAGAAAGGTCCTCAAGAGTGAAAGGAGGTGCAGATACAAGAGGAGTTGAAGAGTTCTTCATTGAAATGGTGAAACCTGAGGTGTTCAACAACAAAAGGCATCAGAGGAGCACTTCAAAGTCGTTCTCAAGGGTAAAGAGCTGCAAAAGGTAACATATTTTAACTTTATACTCACAGGTTGCAACAGAAGCAAGAAGACTATGGCGGATCATGTATCTATTGACAAATTGGATAGAGATAATTATCTTGCTTGGGTAATGAGAATGGAAGCCTTACTTATGAGTAAGGATCTAATGATATATGTGACAGGTGAAGAAGAGAAGCCTACATTTGAAGATGGTAGTCAACCAAGGAAAGAGGAATTAGAAACTTTGAAGCTATGGCAGAAGAAAGATGCAAGTGTAAGGGCTTATATATACAACACTATCATAGATCATTTGTTACCCCATATCAGAGGTTTAGAAATAGCTGAAGACATATGGAATGCTTTGGAAGATCACTTCCAAAACACTACTAAAGCTAGGAAGTCTAGCTTATGGTGAGAGTTTACCACATTTAAGAAGAAGCAAAGTCAGAGTATTAGCGATTATATCACTAAGATATAGGACTTGGCCAATAGCCTTGGATCTATGGATGAGGATATTGAAGATCATAGGTTGATAGCACAATTGATTGCAGGATTGAGAGGAGATGAAAGGTGGAAACCTTTTGTACTTTCAATTGAAATTTCATTAAATTATTTTGTACCAGAATTGAATCAATTGCTTGGACTGATGCTTACATTTGAGCAAGATTTGAAGTCATATGGAGATAAAGGACATAGCTCTGCTATGTATGCAAACAATAAGAAGAAAGGTGATAAAGGTAAAGCAAAGGATGAAGAAGAGTTGACTACTGAAGCAAATTATGCAAAAGGAAGAGGTAATAGCAGAGGTAAAGGTAGAGGAAATGGAAGAGGAAGAGGTAATCAGAACAATAACAAGAAGACATGCTCGATTTGTGGATTGAGCAATCATCTAGCTTATGATTGCTAGCATAACCAACAAGGATCAAATCAGAATCAAAGCAATATTGGCAGAGGAAGAGGTGGACGATTTCATAATAGAGGAAGACAAAATTGAAGAGGTAATTTTGGTAAAGGAGGAGGAAGGAATTGGAATCAGAATCAATCTTATAACACTACCTATTACAACTATGCAAATGATACACAGATGCAAATGATACACATGTGCAAATGATACACAGAATGACAACCATACAACATGGATGATGAATTCAATAAGTGCATCAAAGAAGGAGGATCTCAAGGTATTCTATATTGAATCTGGTTGTTCAAACATTTTTCAGGTAATATAGAATTGCTATCAGAATTGGAAGAAGGTATTTCAAGTCATACAGTACAAACAGATGATAATACAAAACATAATGTGCATTCAGTTGGAAAAGTGAAGTGCAGGAGTGGAGTTGATTTGCCAACAAATGTCTTGTATGTTCCAACAATACCAAAGAATTTGATTAGTGTGGGACAAATAATAGAGAAAGGTTTTCAAGTTAGATTCACAAATGAAGGAGTATTTGTTGAAGATCCAGAGAATGGATACAATCAAATTGTCTATGGTAAGAAGGAAGGTAGAATCTTTACTCTTAAAGTGCAAGGGAATGTTGGTCAATCCTTGATCACACATGGTGATGAAGTACTTACAGAGTTAGACCTCTGGCATAAGAGGTTAGGACATTTCAATGAAAAAGGAATTAAAACCATGGTGGAGAATCAATCTATAATAGGGCTACCAAATGTGAAGAGCCAACATATGATCTAAAAATGTGAAGCTTGTCATATGGGAAAAGCACATAGGCTATCATTTTAGAGAAAAGGTTTCAAACATGATGGTTTGCTAGAGCTCATTCATACAGATGTATGGGGACCAACAAAAGAAGGATCAATTAACGGTTCTAGGTATTATGTTCTTTTTATTGATGATGCTACAAGATGGACAACCCTTTATGTTTTGAAGGAAAGATCAGAAGTGTTTGGAGCTTTCGAACATTTTCATGTATATGCAAAAAGAGTTACAGGTCAAAAGCTCAAGAGGCTAAGGTCTGATGGAGGGGAAGAATACTTCTCCCACGAATTCAATGATTGTCTTTGGAATGGAGGGATCACGAGAGAAATAACTTGCAGATATAGACCTCAACAAAATGGGATGGTAGAAAGGACGAGTAGAACCTTGGTTGAGTTTGCTAGAGCAATGTTAAAGGAAAAGAATTGTCCTAATTATCTTTGGGCTCAAGCTGTAAATACAGCTACATATCTAGTGAATAGATTACCATGTGCAGCTCTAAATGGAATGACTCCTTATGAATCTTGGTGGGGTAAGAAACCAACACTTGATCATTGTAAGGTGTTTGGATCAATTGCTATGCTTATGTACCATCACAAGTCAGACATAAGCTTGAACCAAAGGCTAAAAAATATGTGTTTATTGGATATGATGAAAAGCAGATGGGATATAGATTATGGAATTCTTTAACCAAACAATTTATTGTTTCTAGAGATGTGGCATTTGATGAAGAGAAGAGTTGGTATGCAAACAAAGAACCTCGATCGGATCTGCGTAGCTCAAGATATGCACAAAACAAATAACAGCTATCAATTTCACCTTCATTTGTAGCACTACTACTCTATATTCTGCAATTTCGACAATGTTCCACTCAGAATTTGGATCTGTGTTCTTCTATAAACTTGTAAAAGTTACTCCAAGCTACGCATAGCAAGTTGAATTGTCTCATTCTAATTTGTAAAACTCAACTTATAGCCAAAACACTGATATGCTATCCAAGTGATTATAGATTCATCTTCTACATCAGTCTTCATTTTTCAAATTTTCAAAAGTCTAAAACTCCGAATCAGGTTCTGTGCTCTTTTGTGAAATTGTATTCCTTTGTGTCAGCTACACACAAAGCTTTAAAATGCATCAATCTGAGCTTTCTACCTTGATTTATGGCCGAAACACTAAACTAATGTCGAGAGATGCCGACTTGCACTTTCACCTCTTGTGACTTAAGTTTCCATTGAAGCTTCTTGCACACTAGCCTTCAACATGCTCTAATACCAATGAAGGGCTTTGGTGTGCAGAAGAAGAGGAGAAAGGAGGAGATGGAAGGAGAGAGAAGAGAGGAGAGACATGCAGACATGCATGGGAGCCTTGAAACCCACATAATGATCTTTCTTGAGGTAATACTCTATATATGATGTATATATATGAATATGGGTGTAAGGTCACATGACCCTTACATCCCCAACAATAAATGGGTTTACAAAGTTAAGAAGCTTGCAAATGGAAGAATAGCTAGATATAAAGCCAAGTTGGCGATTAAAGGTTATGCTCAAACATATGGCATAGATTATGATGAGACATTCAGTCTTGTATCAAAGATGTCAACCATAAGGACAATCATTGCTATTGCAGCATCAAAAGGATGGACATTGAGTCAATTGGATATAAAGAATGCATTTTTAAATGGATGTATATCAGATGAAGTCTACATGGAGCAACCTCAAGGGTTTGCAGATTACAGGTATCCAAATTATGTTTGCAGATTGAGAAGAGCACTTTATGGATTAAAGCAAGCTCCAAGAGCTTGGAATTATAGACTTGTGAAGTATCTCAACAATCTTGGATATCAAAGTTCAAAGGCAGATGCAAGTTTACTTATCAAGAGAATAGATGAAGGTATGATCTACATTTGTATTTACGTAGATGATATTATAATCATAGGTACTTCAAATGGAGGAATCAAGGAGGTAAAGAGATTACTTGAGAAGGAGTTCAAGATAAGTGATCTAGCAAAATTATCATATTTTCTTGGAATGGAAATCACTTATGTAGATCATGGCATGTATGTATCACAAGAGAGGTATCATCTAAACCTATTGAAGAAGTTTAGCATGGAGAATTGCAGAGAGGCATCAACACCGCTTGAGCTCAATCATAAACTCAGTAAATATGATGGTAAGATTTCAAGTATATGAGGAAGTATCAATCTTTAGTAGGAATCTTGATTTATGCTACACTAACAAGACTGATCTTAGTTATGCAGTGGAAGTTCTTTCATAATTCATGCATTGTCCAAAGGATCAATATTGGGTTTCAGGTCAAAGAATTCTTAGATACATCAAAGGAACTTTAAAAGAAGGATTATATTATCCTTTTACATCAGATATAAAGTTGAGAGCATATAGTGACTTAGATTGGGCAGGAAGTCAAGATGATAGAAGGTCAACACATGGGTATATGATATACATAGGAGATAAACTTGTCAGTTGGTGTTCAAACAAGCAACATACAGTGACTTTATCATCAATTGAAGCTGAGTACAAAGGACTTGTGGAAGTAGCTAAAGAAGTGATATGGATGCAGACCTTGTTCAAAAGCTTGGACATTGATCAAGGTATACCTATCATACATGGAGATAAAATGAGTTCATTCTATCTTGCAACAAATCCTGTATTTCATGCAAGAACAAAGCACATAGAGATTCAATATCATTTTCTAAAAGAAAAGGTAATGGAGAAGGAGCTTTATGTGGTATACACTCCTACAAAAGATAAGATTGCAGATATTATGACAAAGAGCTTGGATGGAGTGAAGACAAGTAGATTCAAAGAAATGGCAGGAATAAAAGAGAAGAAGGATATATGAAGAAGATAGAGAATGCTAATTAGTGATTGAGGGGGAGCTGTTGGGGCTTCACTCAATAATTAGACAGAAAAATGTGAAGGCATATGAAGGAAGAAGAAAGACAAAGAGAAGTGAAAGCAAAACACTCAGAAAATCAAGCCTAAGTGAAGGGATAAATTCACACTTGTAATATAGTGCAAAATTAGAGTTTAATCTTGGCATAGAACTTCTAGAATTACGCGTTTGAGTCTAGGAATATGTAGACCATATGTATATAAGTCCATTTGAGTTAAAAACATATATGAGAACTTGATTTGTAAGTCTTATGTGAGTAGAGAAGTTGTCGGGTATTTTTTTTTGAGAGAGATATTGAGGAAAAGCTACTCATAGTAGGAGAGTTTTCCATGGCTATGAGCAGAATGAAGCCAAACCACTTTGCATACATCTTCTCTAATAGATAACACATGTTTGTGTAGAAGGATTTGATCTAATTCCTCTTGTGTAAAAAATTCTAAGTGTTTTCATATCAATGTGAAAGTTAGTTGACGGTTGCGAGTTTTCTTGCACATTTTTCACGGATCTTCTAAAGGTCAGATCTCACAGTATAGTGTAAAGTTTTTCATGACTGATATTTCATTTTGAAGCTACTACCTTCAACTACAATCGACCAAAAGATCTTTGCAAAATGGGACGTGTACTCAGAGAACTGAGTCTAATAGTGGAGGTATGTCAAATTGATGAAGTCATTTTTCAGATTTCAGACATAGTTCAAATATTGAAGTGAATTCAGACGATTTTGAAGTTATTAATTGAAAGTTTTGCATAAAATGTATTCTTAACATTGCCAAGAACTTCTACTTGTAAATGATCAAAAGACTTTACAAGAATCAAGCTAATATAGATCATATTTGAAGCTAGAAGAAAAGGCGTAGATCTCTGGAAAGAGTATTTTTTATTTTCACTAAGTTCAGTGATAAAGTTTTCAAATTTGGAGTGTTGCTAAGCTAATGATGATTATGGAGGGATTCTAATATCACTTTAGCTTAGTTCTTGTGGTGTTACATACATCAACAATTTTTGACAAAGATCAAAGATTTGAAGGAGCAATTGATTTTTGTTAACGAAGTCTTGCCTGATAGTTCACTTGTATAGTCTATTTTGAATATTCTTCTAGTTTCATATCAAATTTTTGCTTCTTCTCTTCGATTGATGATGAAAGGCAATCCAAATGCCTTAAGATATGAGGTAGTCTCTGTTCTGTTGTACGAAGATCAATCTAGGCAAAACATGTCCATTATGCATGTTGTAGATCAAGCTTTCTTGGATAGTCAGAAGGGCAAAGGTAAATGGAACTCATCTACTAGTAATAAGAAATCTTCTAATTCTGCACAATCAAAGAAGGATAAAAGAGACGAGAAGAAAACAGAAAGCAGAAATTGCTTTGAAAATAGTGTAAAGGAAATGATCATGTCATAAGCAGTTGTCCAAAAGTGGCTGTAAAAGAGGCAAATAGAAAAGAGGCTAGAATGGTTGTTGCAGAGGCCTCTACACCCAAATCAGAGTCTACAAATCTTGTGCATAATGAAGAATGGGCATTTACTATTGTTTGTTGTTATGAACCATCTTCTCATGAACATTGTATGTCTCCAATAGACAGACGTTTCGTACTTTGATAGTGAGGCAACCAAACATATTACCTCAAAGCACAATTTCTTCACTTCACTTGAGCCTACCCTTACAGGGAATACTGCCACATGCACCGAAAACTCCTCTTATCTTGTCATGGGACTTGGTAAGATCATTTTGACTACTGCTAATGGTAGTTATTTTACATTGTCAGATGGTTTACTTGTGCCAAGAATCAAGAAAAATCTATTATTAGTTTCAGCATTAGCCAAGATCGGTTTGGTTGTGAAATTTGTTGATGACAGATGTACACTTCATGATCTGTCAAATGAAGACATCATTATTGCTTCTGGCATTTTATGTCGTGTACATTCTGCAAAATCTCTGAATGATTCAACATGTGTAGTTCAAGATTCTCACGCTATGTCACATGCAAAGCTTTGGCATGCATGCTTTGGTCATCTGAATTTTGCTAGTTGCTTCACCTGTAGAAATTTAAAATGGTGTCGTCTCTGCAGAATTGGGGCATCTCCTAAACATGTATATGAAGGCTATATTTTGGGCAAAATGCAGTGTTCCTCCTTCCCAAAAGATGGTTTAGTATGAGCTACTTAGAAATTGAAGCTTGTTCACAATGATGTTTGTGGTCCTATGTAAACAACTTCTTTTGGGAACTATCTTTACTTTGTGAGTTTCATTGATGATTTTTATAGGCATGCATGGGTATATCCATTGAAAGCAAAGTCCAAAGTGTTTATGTGCTTCAAACAGTTTCCAGTTTTGGTGAAAAATCTATCAACATGTAAAATGGGCACCCTCCATTCTAATCGAGAGGGGGAATATATGTCTTCTTATTTTAATGCATTTTTGGTTGAACATGGGATAAAAAATCAATGTGCAGTGCCATATACACCTCAATAGAATGGAGTTGTTGAAAGGAAGAACAAGTGACACATAGAGATGGTGAGGTGTATGGTCAAGAGTTAGGCTTTACCACATCGTTTCTGGCTTGAGGTTTCTATGTGTGTAGCATATGTACTCAATAGGTGTCCGAGTGAAGCATTATAGTCTATCACTCTATATGAGGCTTGGCATGGATGCAAGCTATCTGTTGCTCATTTGCATGTATTTGGTTGTCTGGCATATGCATTAGTGCCTGAATAACAATGCAGGAAGTTGGATGATAAAGCAGTGAAATGTTTTTTTTTTGGGTACAATTCTAAAAACAAAGGCTATCGTTTGTATAATCCACAAATTAAACGCATTTTAGTTAGTCGTGATATTGTTTTTGTGGAAGATGCAATTCAACCATTGCTTTCATGTACTAAGGAGACAAGACATCAATTAGCTCCAAAGATGTGTATGACTCTTTGATACCTCTTTTTACAGGTGGAAAATATAGTGTTGGTCCAAATGAGGCAATGAAAAACAATCCAATTGAGATCATCTTATATGTTAAGCATGCAAATGATGTGCTTCTGATCATTGTTGTCTATGTTGATGACATGTTGCTCATTGGTCCTAATGAGACACATATTGCCAATTTTAAGGTTGATATGCATGCCTCACTTGAGATGTCAAATTTGGTGCATTTGCAGCATTATTTGGGCATTCAATTTATGCAAGTTGATGGCAAAATAGTTTTGTGTCAAACAAAATATATTGACACATTATTGAAGTGTTTTGGCCTTGAAGACTACAAACCTATTGCCACTCCTATGGAAACATGTTTAGATTGAGTCTTCATGATGTTGGAGATGCACTTGATGTTGTTGTCTATCAACAAGCTATTGGATGCTTGATTTACTTATGCATTACTCGGCCAAATATTCAGTTTCTTGTCTCACAGATGAGCAGGTTTATGCATTGCCTAGGTGTCAAGCATTGGTAGGCAGTTAAGCACATCCTGTGTCCCATGCTCACACTAAGCACATTGAGGTGCACTATCATTATGTCAAGGAGAGGTTCTCTATTGGAGAGATGAGTTTGGCTTATGTGCTGATATAGGAGAACATTACAGACCTTTTCACAAAGGCTCTGACTAGGGAGAAGTTTGAAGCTTTCTGCATAGATTTGGGCTTGCTTCCTTTTGTGGATTGATTCCACATAGCTTGGCACTTCCTTATACATGAGTGCATGCTCCTTGTTTATTGCATCTCCCAAGGGGGATTTGTTGATATATTTAGGTAGTGATGTGTGTGAACACACTAGGACTGTTGGAGCACTTTTTTCCCTCTCTATGAGGTAATAGGCAAGAACTCGAGATTGCCTGGAAAAGATGTATGGGTGATTCATAGAAGCAAAGGTAGTGTTGGATGTGATGGCTGGATACACTTAGAAGATCAAGCTGGTGCTGCAAAACCTGCTTCACACCTGCCCTCCTTTGACTCCAGATATGCTTAGTAGACTCCTTGAGCTTCCAAATGACACCAAAATATGCTATATGTACTTTGGAAATGAGTTGAATAATGATTAGATCAAAACAGACTACTTGTGATTTCAAGAATCCTGAAAAACTTGCTATATTGGTACTGACACCTGCTCAGAGTTATGCTCAGTGTGACCAGCAGACTTAAAATGATCTAATTGCTTTTGGACATAATCAATTAGCTTAACAAGCTTTCATTTGCAAGTGGAATGAGAGGAAATGACAAACTACACTCTGAGAAATCAATTTAGCAAACTTAGGATCATCCCCGACATTTTAGGAACTGTACAGAGAAATACCAGAGATCACTTCGAGCGCGATTTCTCCCAGATGGTTGATCCAATAACCTTCAAATTTTGTAGGCATATAGTATGCTTCAAGCTTGTTCCAATGTGCTTTGAATCATCCAATTTGGTTCAGTAGATCTTGAGATATGCTCCTTTGAAGTTGACAGAGTTGGAGGTAGTCACTCAGAGAAAACAGAGACTATGAATATATGTATATTGATTAAATCTAATGATTGTACATTCCCATTGACATGCAATGTGATGCTCAATGGTACTCAAAGGTGTAGGCTATGGTATAGCTCACACATACTCAGTGATTGACTCAGAATTGCCTCGGGAGGAGTGTAACTAGACCCGCGACTTTTTCCTCATCTTTTATATGAGTTGATTGGTCATTTAATTTTGAATTCAAATTTTGGCTCCCTTCAATCTAGCATCTAAATATAAGGAGATATTCCCTCAATCATACCATCTACTTTTCCACGACTCTAGTCTAGTAGGTGTGATTACATGATTGATAAAGACATATAGACTTTTTACATGAGATAAATGGTAATAACCAATAAGCATTGATTCCTATGGTTCAAGGTTCATGTAGACACATCCTTCAAGGGTTCAAGCTTTAGCCTTCCAAGGTTCCAATTGTCCAAGCCAATGTGTGTAGGCTTGTTTTGCACCAACAGCTCCCCCTCAAGCCAAACACTTTGGCTCAAGTCTTCATCTTTAGTCTTCAATTATTTCCTGCAATCCAATCATGGATTTAAATCTGCATAGCTTGCTTCCATCCAGAGCTTTAGTAAGCAAATCTGCACATTGTATATTAGTAGACACATATGATAATTGAATTTCTTTGCTAAGTAACTTCTCCCTCACATAGTGGTAGTGAACCTCTATGTGTTTTGTCCTAGCATGATAAATTGGATTAGCTGCTAGGTGAAGAGAACTTGTGTTATCACCAAATATGATTGGTGGCCTTGTGTATAGGCCCAATTCTGAATATAATAGCTTCAACCATATGGCTTCTTGAGTGGCATTGGCTAGCCCTCTGTACTCTGCCTCAGTAGATGACAAAGCTACTGTGGGTTGTTTCTTGGATGACCAAGAAATTGGTTTATCACCTGCAAAGCATATGTAACCAGATGTACTCCTCCTGTCATCCTTGCAACCTGCCCAATCTGCATCTGAGTATACCTTAATATCAATGTCTGATGAATATGGAAAGTACAAACCATGATTTTGTGTTCCCTTTAGGTACTTTACTATCTTCTTGGCTGCCTCCAAATGTGGTACTCTTGGTTTATGCATAAATTGGCTAAGTACACTAACACCATATGATATATCAATCCTGGTTAAGGTAGCATAATTAAGACTACCTACCAAACTTTGGTAACCTGTAATATCTTTGAGTTCTTCTCCTTCATGTGCACTGAGTTTGTGGTTGACCTCCATAGGAATGTTTGAGACTTTAGCTTCCTGCAAATTAAACTTCTTGACCATGTCCTGAATGTACTTCTTCTGAGTAATAAAGATACCTGAATTTGTGTAGACCAATTCAAGTCCTAGGAAGTACTTCAATAATCCAAGATCATTGATCTTGAATTCCTTCATCATTTGTCCTTTGATGTGTCTTATTCCCTGAACATCATTTCCTGTAATAATGATGTCATCAACATAGACACACAAGTATATTACCTCTGAATTGTTCCTTTTTATAAACAATGAAGTATCTGCTTTACTCATCACAAATCCTTGATCTAGGAGATAGGTTGTCAACCTGTAATTCCATGCTCTAGGTGCCTGCTTCAATCCATACAGAGCCTTCTTCAATTTACAAACATGATTTACCTTATTGGGATCTTCATAGCCAGGTGGTTGTGACATGTAGACTTCTTCAGATATCCATCCATTTAAGAATGCATTCTTCACATCCAATTGGTACATGTTCCAATTCTTGGATGCAGCTACACTCACCATAACTCTGATAGTTGGCATCTTGGCCACAGGAGAAAATGTCTCCTCATAATCAATGCCTTGGGTTTGTGCAAAACCCTTGGCTACCAACCTAGCTTTATACCTGTTTATTGTACCATCTGAGTTCCTCTTGAGTTTGTAGATCCATCTGGATCCTATCACCTTCATGGAGTCCTTCTTGGGTACCAAGTCCCAAGTATCACTCTCCTTGAGAGCCTCCATTTCTTCATCCATTGCTTCCTTCCATTCTGGTTTAGTGATTGCTTCTTCAAATGTACCCGGTTCTTCATTCAAGATATCCTTTGCAAGATATACAGAGTGCTTGGTTACAAGTGAAGTGTCATACCCATACCTAATAGGTTTCTTCTTTTCTCTTTGAGATCTCCTCATAGCTTGAGTTGAGGATTCTGGATTGTCTTCTAGTTGCTTCATCTTCATCTTCCCTTTGGATTTCCAAGCCTTGAACTCTTCAATGTTGATGGTGTCTTCATCATCTGAGCTTGTGTCCTCTTTCTGAGTTGGTTCTTGCCTGATAAGCTTTGGAAAGTCTTCTTCCATATCATAAGGTAGGCTAACTTTCCTGCACTCATTTTCATACCATGAATCATTTTCATCAAAGATGACATCTCTGCTTACCTTGAAGCCTTTTGTTGGGGATTCGGGGACAAGAAGGAGTTTGAGGGTTTGTAGGAGAAAAAGAAGATGATAAAAATGGAATAATAGTGAGACTTCTGCAAAGGAAGACTCTTGGAACCCTTGAATATTACTTATCCTGCAACAATTACAATGACTGCGCACAGTCCAAGCAATGACTAAATACAACCTCAGAGAGTATCAATTACTGAAGACCAATTATCTCAAGTCCTCTAGCGGCGGCCTCTCGTGTGCCAATCCTTCACTTGCTTCCCGCTTCCCTTGTGCACACCTTGCACTAAGCTTCCGCCAAGCTAAGGAATTGGTATCACTGCGCAGCACGCAATAGCCCTTGGAACTCTTGGAATCCAGCCCGCCTTCTCTCTTCTCTGCACACTTTTCTCTTGACACCTCTTGCACTCTTGAATGTCGTCCCACACTGGAGGCTCTTCTTGCTTCCTTTCTTGCTCTTCTGAAGCTCTCCCTTGCTCTCAACTCCCGATGTCCAAGAATAGCCTTTGTCCTTCCTTTTGTTTTAGAGTCCGCCGGTTCGCGCACTCTAACTGCAATACAATCTTGGTGTCCTTTCAATGTCCCAAGATTGTCTATTTGAACTGGTCCTCAACGATTCGCTACTTTGTCTTGTAGTGACTTTTGAACAAGAGTGACTTTTAAAATAAAATTTTGATTGGGCGGCCTATTTCCACCTTTTCGTACGTGGCCTTCCCCTTCACTTTTCCTTTTAATTCTTTTACTTTTGCACCTTAAGATTTTAGATTCAACCTTTGAACCTTAAGAGGAAAAAAATACTTTGTACCTTTAGTTTCGACCGGTTAGGGCTCTACAGATGCCCACCACCTAAAGATCTCTCCGTCCCGGAGAGATAACAGGAGAGAGAACAGCGATACCAACTGAGAAATTGCAAAGACACAGAGAAGAAAATAACGGGGCAAGAGAAAATTGGAAGGGTTTGTATCTTAGTGAGTGAAGAAGAAAAAAATATATGCACCCTAAAATTGAGGAAATATCAAAAGTATGAGGTAATTATAGGCAAAGTAATACTGGAAACGAAGAGCAATTATTATGACTTGGATGAGCAATTTATTTAGACTGAGGGGGGCGATTTATTGTGTAGGTTGATTGAGATTGTCCGCCGAGGTTGATGGAGAGGGGGGCAAAGGAGCAGAAGCTTGTTCGATCGTAAGCTGTAGCGAACTAAGGCATTGTCTAAGGTGATCCCGTTCCCTGCGGATACGTCTGCATGCAGCATTAGTACAAAGACCTAAATTGGAGCGATTCTGAAGATCTTCTAAGGCTTTCATCGCAGAGTCGGCCATATCGCGATAATGATCTCGCTCTTCTTTGAGCAATCGGGCCGTTTCGTTGAGGGAATGCCATTGAGAGGTTGCCATGCGATTGATGTTTTCTATTGTTGAGATATACTGTTGATGAACTGAAGCTGCTGCGGAAACCGAATCCAAGGAAATCTGAGAGGCCTGAGCATTGCCGATAGCTACTACACTCGCGTCCTGGAGTAATTGCAAAAATGAGGGGGTTGGTGGGAGGTCAACAGGCAGAGTGGGAGGCGGAGCGTTAGGGGAAGGGGGAGGGGGAATATTCTGCCGAGGAGGATGAATGGTTGGAGTGGAAGATGGAGTGGGAGTTGAAAGATTGGGGGGAGGGATCGGTTGACTGACAGGAAGGTTATGGATAGAGGGGGAGGTGAAATCCGGATGAATTGGTGGCATACAGGTGGGGTTTTGAGGGTTGAGCTGTGTTTGAATAAGAGGGGTGAAATCAGAAGAGAGGGGAGGTCTAGGGATAATAGGAGGGGTAGGCACGGATGGAGAATGTGTAGTTACAGGAGGGAAAGGGGGAGAAGATTGGGTAGTGAAGGAGGGGACGTGAGGGGGGGGAGTCATGAATGGAGAAATTGTAGATGTAGGAGGGAGGGGGGAAGAGGATTGGGCAGGGAAGGAGGCTACATCAGGGGGATACGTCATGGAGTGAAAGGTGGTGGATGAAGGAGGGATAGGAGAAGAAGATTGGGGAGGGAAGGATGGCACATCAGGGGGATTAGTTATGAACGGAGAAGTGGTAGAGGCAGGAGGGAGAGGCGAAGAGGAATGGGGAGGGAGGGAGGTTACATCAGGGGGGTTAGTTATGATTGGAGAGGTGGTAGAGGCAGGAGGGATGGGTGAAGAAGATTGGGGAGGGTAGGAAGTTACATCAGGTGGCGCGGATGTGGGTGTCGAGGCGGAGGCTGAATCAATAGAGATTAGCGGGGGGGGAGGGGGATGGAGCCATGGAAGGTTCAGGTTGGGTAGGTAAATAAGAAGCATTGTGCGCCGAGTGTGCAGGTATTCGATAGAGCCAAGCAACGAAGGGTGCAGAATAGATGGAAAATGCATGAGATCCTCTAGAGATAGACTCGCGGAGTCGACGGGAGCGCAAATTCAAGGAACTATAAATGAGATGTGCGTAAGGGTAAGGACGGCTATGGAGAAAGCAAAAAAGCGGATCGGCGATACGAATATCTGACCAGGGGAGGGAAGAGGTTTGGCTGCGAAGTAAGAAGAAAAAGATGAACGCATTGAGAAGGGTGGTCATGCGAAGCGAAAATCGAGCAGTACTTTGAAAGTGTGTGGTACAAAAGGCAATAGTCGCCGAGGCGGATAGGCCAGAGTATAGGAAGGGGGGAGCACGAAATTCTATTAGGGGAGACCCAATACTGGCGGCAATGTCTGGGATGAATAGAGTGCCGGTTCTAAAATGAGGGAAGTGGCGGATAGCTTCATAAACGTGTGAAAAATTGGCGGGGTTATTGAAGAAGACATTAGCCAAGCCCCACAAGCCTGCCTGCTGAAGATCTTCAATGGAAAACATTTGACGAAGGGCTATGGTAGGGATGGATAGATGCATTCGGATTTGCAGGTTTATGTCAGATGGGAGAAACAGGCGCATATAATCTCCGGTTGGTGAAGATGGGTGGGATGAATGAGACATAGATGGGGAAGGAGAGGGAGGGTGTGGGAGGGGGGGCGGGGAATAAAGGTAGCTGGAATCGGAGTCGATGGAATAAATTGGGAGATCCAGGGCCATAGTTGCTGTGGTAGTCGCTTGAACTGATGGTTCTGCCGATGAAGGAGGAAGTGGATTGGGATGGTCAGATGGAATTGTGGAGGGAGGATCGGAATGAGCGGGATCTGCCATTGATGGAAAATGGGAGAGGCGGAGGGGTGGAGGGTTGTAGGGGATTGGAGAAAGAGGGAGGTTTACGGGAAGGATGGAGTGGGGTTCGATGGGGATGGAGGTGGAGAGTTGCGAGGGGTGGTATGGATGCGAAGCGGTGTTGAAGAGAGAGGGTTGATGGTGGTCGGGCGGAAGGGGGTTTGGTGTAGGATGAGAGGGTGGTTATGGTAGGTTGGTTGGGGCGATGTGCGGTGAGGGAAGGGGGGTAGGATGAGGAGGGGTTGTTGAGGGGAGGTTGAGGGGAGTGGTGCGGTGAGGGGAGGGGGGAGGGAAGTTGAGGGGGGGGGGGGGGGCGCTTATTGGGTGAGTAGGGTGTGAGGGCGTGGTGAGGGGGGCTACGCGTTGCCGTGCGGTGAGGGGAGGGGGGGAGAGGAGCGGTGCGGTGAGGGGAGTGGGGAGAGGAGAGAGGGATGTGGAGGGGGGGGGGGGGGGGGGGGAAGGGAGCGGTGCGGTGAGGGGAGGGGGGGGAAGGAGTATTGAGGGGGGGGGGGGTGAGGGGGTGGCGGTGAGGGGAAGCGCGGGGAGGGGGGGTGTGGTGAGGGGGAGCGTGGGAGGGGGGGTTGCGTGGATATGCGGGTTGTTGCGGTGAGTTGCGGGGTGGGGAGGGGGGGGTGTGGCGGTGAGGTGCGGTGTGGGGGAGGGGGAGGATGGAGGGGTGTCGCGGTGAGTTGCGGGGTGGGGAGGGGGGGGAAAAAGGGGGGTTGATGGGGGGGAGGGGAGGAGCGCTGCGGTGAGGGGGGGTGCGACGCGAGGTGGGGAGGGTGGGGGGGGTGTTGCGGTGAGTTGCGGGGTGGGGGAGGGGGGGGGAAAGGGGGGTTGATGGTGGGAGGGGACGCGTGGGAGGGGGGGGGCTGCGCTGTGGTGCGGTGAGGGGAGGGGGGGAGAGGAGCGATTTTGAGGGGGGGGGGGGGGAGGTTTGTTGCGGTAAGGGGAGGGGGGGGGGAGGGATTTTGAGGGGGGGGGGGGGGGGGGGGGGGGGGGGGGGGGGGGGAGGGGGGGGGGGGGGGGGGGGGGGGGGGGGGGGGG
>MU263484.1:0-42055 GCA_020310875.1 Ceratopteris richardii
TCTATGTGTATATGTAGATGATATTATATTGACAGGAAATGATGCAGATGGTATGAAGAAGATCAAAGATCAGATGAGAGAAGAGTTCAAGATAAGTGATTTGGGTTCACTTACCTACTTCCTAGGTTTGGAAGTTGTCTACAAAGATCATGGTTTGTTTCTCACTCAAAGGAAGTACATTAAGGACATGTTGGCAAAATTCAAGATGCAAGATTGTAAGATTGCAGGTACTCCAATGGAGGTCAATCACAAATTGAGCTCACATGAAGGTGAACTCATAGAGGACATCACATCATATCAAAGTCTAGTGGGTAGTCTCAACTATGCCACATTGACAAGAGTAGATATATGTTACAGTGTGAGTGTGCTAAGCCAATTTATGCACACACCAAGGAAACCACATATGGATGCTGCCAAAAGGATTCTCAGTATCTCAAAGGAACCATAAATGAAGGACTTTACTATCCTTATGTATCTGATTTAGGTTTGAAGCTATTTTCTGATGCAGATTGGGCTGGCTCCAAGGAAGATAGAAGGAGCACTTCAGGTTATCTTACCTTTGCAGGTTCAAAGCTTATTTCATGGTCATCCAAGAAGCAACCCACAGTTGCTCTCTCTTCTACTGAAGCTGAATATAGAGGTCTTGCCATAGCTACACAGGAAGCTATGTGGATGAAGACATTGTTCAAAGATCTTGGATTGGAGTTTGGAACTCCAACTATTTTTGGTGACAATATGAGTTCTATTCACTTGGCTGCTAATCCTATTTTTCATGCAAGGACTAAACATATTGAAGTTCATTATCATTATGTACGAGAGAAGATCCTAAGCAAGGAGATTCAAATATCATATGTGTCCACTCATCAACAATGTGCAGATATTCTAACTAAAGCATTGGATGGTACAAAGCTTTGCAAATTCAAGGCTATGATTGGTTTGCAGGTAATCTTGGAAGATTGAAGACCTCAAGCATACTTGGCTTGAGGGGGAGCTGTTGGAGCAAGTCTATGACAAGCCTAAGTATTGGCTTGAGTCTCACAAAGTCATTAAAGAAGCTTCAAAATGAAGACTATGTAAAGTTCACTTGTGAACTACCTCTTGTAACTTTTGAAGAGTTTACTTAATGTAAAAGTAAGAGAATCTTAAGTGGTTGAGCCCACATGATCAAGAATGGAAAGAGGAGCCACGAATTCGTGATTTGTGGTAGGTAGAGAATCAAATCAATCATTGATTGATTGGAGAGTGATTGAGGGAAGTTAGCCTCCCAAACTCAACTATAAATAGATGGCAGTTTTAGTCGTGGTTAGAGAGACCTATGTGAAGACCTCCAAGAGCTGAGCTTTATGCCATTTCAAGGTGTGATTACAAAGCACACATATGTATCAGTAATTCATTGTATTGTACAAGAAATATACTTTCATTTTCATGATTATTTGAGGTCATCTTTCCATGTTCTTGTGATGTGTACTACTCACTGCCATTACTTCAGTTTTTCTCAGTTAGCTTGCAGAGATTGTTTCTCTGCACTTGGTTCATCATTTTCAGTGATTTAACTTGGTAAAGTTAGCTCTATAAGTCTACTATATGCTCACAAATTTTCATGTCATTTGGATGTTGGAATCTTCAGTTATGTTCATTTGAAGTCAACAGGGTATGTTCATCTTCACTTCTCTGTCAGGTACCCGACTTTTTCAGTCATCTTGTCAGAGTCATTTCTCAGTGGTTACTTATCCAAATTCAGTGATTTAAAGCTTGTTGGATTCAGCTTACTGTCTAGTATAACCATACAAATTTTCATAATCATTGGATTTCTACATTTGAGTTATGTTTATTTTTCTGCTCACTGGTCTATTTCTGTAGCAGCCCGTGAAAATCGGGATGATGTCATCACTTGTTAAAACTCATTCTCAGTGTGTGGTTTATTATTTTTGATGAGATTACTCTTGAAAGTTAGCTCTTTAAGTTGCCTAGACTTCCCCAAGAGGAATTGAGGTAATTGCTGCTGTGCTCAGAGAATTATGTAAAACACTGGACAGGTGTATGAACCAAGAATAGCAAGTTTTCACCTCTGAGCTAACTCCAACTTATCTGTTTTGATCTATCTTTTTGAGAGTGATCTTCCAAGGTACATAGGGTGTCTAATACATCCATTGGCAAGCTAAAAGGGCCCACCATATACTCCTGGAGTTCATTTGGCTGGTGTAGATCAAGGATTTTGCAACACCTCTTCATCTTCAAACACATACTTATCCATCTCTTCACAGTGGTATCAGAGCAAGGTTGGACAACATGGCAGATGGATTTCCTTCATCAATTGACAAATTGGACAGAGGTAACTACTCAGCTTGGTCATTAAGGATGGAAGCTTATCTCCAAGGTAGAAGTTTATATGGTTATGTGGCTGGAGATGAAGTTATGCCAAGTTTCAGGAACAAAAGTCAACCAACACAAGAAGAGCAAGAAAGATTGAGCACATGGTGCTCCAAGGATGCACTTGCAAGGTCTTATCTCCTCAACTCTATCTCAGATTTTTTGTTGCCTCACATTAGAAGTTGTAAGACATCTCAGGAAGTGTGGGATGCACTTGAAGCTTTCTTTTCTTCAAGTACCAAAGCTAGGAAGCATCAACTATGGCTGGAGTTCACAACTCTCAAGAAGGCTCCCAAACAAAATGTGACTGATTTTGTCACAAAGCTCAAGGACATAGCAGATCAGTTGGGAAGCATTGGAGAGGTAATAGATGAAGAGCAAATTGTAAGGCAGGTCATCAATGGCTTGAAGGCAGATGACAAGTGGGAAGCATTCACCACAGCTATGGATTTGTACATGGACATGCATGTACCTGATTTCAACACACTCATTGGACAATTACTTACTCAAGAGGCAAAGCTTATCAAAAATGGAGAAAGCTCTAAAGGTAATCAATCTTCAGCTTTATACACGGATAAAAGCAAGTCTAAAGATAACAAAGGAAAGGCAAAGAAAGTGGATGATGAAGCAGGTACATATCAAGCTAACTATGCAGGTAGAGGAAGACATGGCAGAGGTAGAGGAAGAGGAGGTAGACAAGGCAGGGGGAGATCCCAAGACTCCAACTCATGTTCTATTTGTGGATTAACTAATCATACAACTGAAAATTGCTTTAGGAATTCCAGGAATCAAAGAGGCAGAGGATACAATAGAGGAAGTTATGGCTACTCAAGAGGAAGGTTCAACAACTACCATGGCAACTACAACAACTACAATCATTCAAACTATCAAGGAGGCTACAAAGGAAGGAGAGACTACAATAACTACACAGAAGACTCAAACAAAGAGGATTCATTATTGATCATGAACATGGCTATGCCACAAGGTAAATCTGATGAGCATATTTTCTACATAGATTCAGGTTGTTCAAATCATGTGGCAGGAAATGTGGCACTCCTATCAGATTTAGAAGATCCAAGGAATAAGCATGAGGTACAAACAGGAGATGATACAAAACATCCTGTGGAGAAAATAGGCAATGTCAAAGCACCTGATGGAAACATCAACCTACTCAGTAAGGTACTCTATGTCCCTACCATTACAAAGAATTTGATAAGTGTTGGGCAGATAGTAGAGAAAGGGTTGCAAGTCAGGTTCACAAAGGCAGGAGCATTTGTTGAAGATCCAAGTCAAGGATTCAGAAGAATTGCAAAAGGTGAAAAGACAGGTAGATTGTTCACATTTGAATTACAGGACACTAGAAACATTGCTCTATTTAATTATGGCAGTCAGACACTCACAGAATTGGAAGTATGGCACAAAAGGTTAGCACATATTGGTGAAAGGTCATTAAAGCAAATTTGCAGGGACCAAAGTGTACTTGGACTCCCTAACTTGTCAAAACAACATATGATTTATAAGTGTAGTGCATGTCAGTTTGGAAAGTCTCACAGGTTACCATTCATGAAGAAAGGTTATATGCATGGAGATCTCTTGGAGTTGGTTCATACAGATGTATGGGGACCAAGCAAGGAAGCTTCAATATCAGGATCAAGGTATTATGTTTCCTTTATTGATGATTGCAGCAGATGGACTATCCTATTCTTTATGAAACACAAAGATGAAGTTTTTTCATGTTTCAAAAGATATTTGGCTCTTGTGGAGAATCAAACAGGTAAATCACTAAAAAGGCTAAGGTCAGATGGAGGGGGAGAATACTTCTCCCATGAGTTTGATTCTTTTCTTCAAGAAAGAGGAATCAAAAGAGAGGTAACTACAAGGTACACTCCTGAGCAAAATGGAGTGGCAGAAAGGAGGAATAGGACAATTGTTGAAGCTGCAAGGTCTATGTTAAATGAAAAGCATTTACCTAATTACTTATGGGCTGAGGCTGTATCTACAGCCACTTACTTGATTAACAGGTTGCCTTCAAAATCCCTTGATGGGATGACTCCATATGAGGCTTGGAATGGAAGAAGACCAAGCTTAGATCATTGTAAAATTTTTGGATGTATTGCTTTTGCTCATGTTCCTTCACAGGTTAGAGGCAAGATGGATCCAAAGGCAGAAAGGTGTGTATTTATTGGATATGACAACAATCAAAAGGGCTACAGGTTATACAACCCTACCAACAAAGGATTCTTGGTAAGCAGAGATGTAGTTTTTGATGAGAACAATTCATGGTATGAAGATTCATGCAGGAAGATCAATTTACCATATGATCTTGAAGAAGATTTTCCAAAGCTTGGTAGAGAACAATCAAAGATTGAAGAACAAGACACCTCAGAGGATGATGAAGAATCTCACATGGAAAAGATCAAAGCATGGAAGTCTAAAGGTAAAGCAAAATTGCAGGAACTTCGACATGAGGCAGAATCATCACATCATGGCCTAAGGAAGATCTATGAGGGAAAAGAAAAAACCAGAAAGGTATGGGTTTGACACCTCATTAGTAACTAAACATTCTATCTACATAGCACAAGGACATAAACCAAGAGGAGCCATCATCATTTGAAGAGGCCAAAGCAAAAACAGAATGGAAGCATGCAATGAAGGAAGAGATTGAAGCACTCGAGGAAAACAACACTTGGGATTTGGTGCCCAAGACTTCATCCATGAAGGTAATAGGCTCAAGATGGGTCTATAAACTCAAGAAGAATTCTGATGGTTCCATTAACAGGTATAAGGCAAGGCTTGTAGCAAAAGGCTTTGCACAAACTCAGGGAATTGATTATGAGGAGACTTTCTCTCCTGTAGCAAAGATGCCTACTATTAGGGTTTTGCTTAGTATTGCCTCTTCCAAGAATTGGAAGATACTTCAACTAGATGTGAAGAATGCATTCTTGAATGGTTGGATAACAGAAGAGGTATATATGGCACAACCACCTGGTTTTGAGAATCAAGTTTATCCTGATTATGTGTGTAAACTTAACAAAGCATTGTATGGTCTCAAGCAAGCTCCAAGAGCTTGGAATTTCAGGCTTGTTTCATTCTTGCAGGACAAAGGCTTTCAACCAAGCAAGGCAGATCCTTCACTCTTTATTAAAAAGAGTAATTCTGAGGTCATCTATCTATGTGTATATGTAGATGATATTATATTGACAGGAAATGATGCAGATGGTATGAAGAAGATCAAAGATCAGATGAGAGAAGAGTTCAAGATAAGTGATTTGGGTTCACTTACCTACTTCCTAGGTTTGGAAGTTGTCTACAAAGATCATGGTTTGTTTCTCACTCAAAGGAAGTACATTAAGGACATGTTGGCAAAATTCAAGATGCAAGATTGTAAGATTGCAGGTACTCCAATGGAGGTCAATCACAAATTGAGCTCACATGAAGGTGAACTCATAGAGGACATCACATCATATCAAAGTCTAGTGGGTAGTCTCAACTATGCCACATTGACAAGAGTAGATATATGTTACAGTGTGAGTGTGCTAAGCCAATTTATGCACACACCAAGGAAACCACATATGGATGCTGCCAAAAGGATTCTCAAGTATCTCAAAGGAACCATAAATGAAGGACTTTACTATCCTTATGTATCTGATTTAGGTTTGAAGCTATTTTCTGATGCAGATTGGGCTGGCTCCAAGGAAGATAGAAGGAGCACTTCAGGTTATCTTACCTTTGCAGGTTCAAAGCTTATTTCATGGTCATCCAAGAAGCAACCCACAGTTGCTCTCTCTTCTACTGAAGCTGAATATAGAGGTCTTGCCATAGCTACACAGGAAGCTATGTGGATGAAGACATTGTTCAAAGATCTTGGATTGGAGTTTGGAACTCCAACTATTTTTGGTGACAATATGAGTTCTATTCACTTGGCTGCTAATCCTATTTTTCATGCAAGGACTAAACATATTGAAGTTCATTATCATTATGTACGAGAGAAGATCCTAAGCAAGGAGATTCAAATATCATATGTGTCCACTCATCAACAATGTGCAGATATTCTAACTAAAGCATTGGATGGTACAAAGCTTTGCAAATTCAAGGCTATGATTGGTTTGCAGGTAATCTTGGAAGATTGAAGACCTCAAGCATACTTGGCTTGAGGGGGAGCTGTTGGAGCAAGTCTATGACAAGCCTAAGTATTGGCTTGAGTCTCACAAAGTCATTAAAGAAGCTTCAAAATGAAGACTATGTAAAGTTCACTTGTGAACTACCTCTTGTAACTTTTGAAGAGTTTACTTAATGTAAAAGTAAGAGAATCTTAAGTGGTTGAGCCCACATGATCAAGAATGGAAAGAGGAGCCACGAATTCGTGATTTGTGGTAGGTAGAGAATCAAATCAATCATTGATTGATTGGAGAGTGATTGAGGGAAGTTAGCCTCCCAAACTCAACTATAAATAGATGGCAGTTTTAGTCGTGGTTAGAGAGACCTATGTGAAGACCTCCAAGAGCTGAGCTTTATGCCATTTCAAGGTGTGATTACAAAGCACACATATGTATCAGTAATTCATTGTATTGTACAAGAAATATACTTTCATTTTCATGATTATTTGAGGTCATCTTTCCATGTTCTTGTGATGTGTACTACTCACTGCCATTACTTCAGTTTTTCTCAGTTAGCTTGCAGAGATTGTTTCTCTGCACTTGGTTCATCATTTTCAGTGATTTAACTTGGTAAAGTTAGCTCTATAAGTCTACTATATGCTCACAAATTTTCATGTCATTTGGATGTTGGAATCTTCAGTTATGTTCATTTGAAGTCAACAGGGTATGTTCATCTTCACTTCTCTGTCAGGTACCCGACTTTTTCAGTCATCTTGTCAGAGTCATTTCTCAGTGGTTACTTATCCAAATTCAGTGATTTAAAGCTTGTTGGATTCAGCTTACTGTCTAGTATAACCATACAAATTTTCATAATCATTGGATTTCTACATTTTGAGTTATGTTTATTTTTCTGCTCACTGGTCTATTTCTGTAGCAGCCCGTGAAAATCGGGATGATGTCATCACTTGTTAAAACTCATTCTCAGTGTGTGGTTTATTATTTTTGATGAGATTACTCTTGAAAGTTAGCTCTTTAAGTTGCCTAGACTTCCCCAAGAGGAATTGAGGTAATTGCTGCTGTGCTCAGAGAATTATGTAAAACACTGGACAGGTGTATGAACCAAGAATAGCAAGTTTTCACCTCTGAGCTAACTCCAACTTATCTGTTTTGATCTATCTTTTTGAGAGTGATCTTCCAAGGTACATAGGGTGTCTAATACATCCATTGGCAAGCTAAAAGGGCCCACCATATACTCCTGGAGTTCATTTGGCTGGTGTAGATCAAGGATTTTGCAACACCTCTTCATCTTCAAACACATACTTATCCATCTCTTCACAGTGGTATCAGAGCAAGGTTGGACAACATGGCAGATGGATTTCCTTCATCAATTGACAAATTGGACAGAGGTAACTACTCAGCTTGGTCATTAAGGATGGAAGCTTATCTCCAAGGTAGAAGTTTATATGGTTATGTGGCTGGAGATGAAGTTATGCCAAGTTTCAGGAACAAAAGTCAACCAACACAAGAAGAGCAAGAAAGATTGAGCACATGGTGCTCCAAGGATGCACTTGCAAGGTCTTATCTCCTCAACTCTATCTCAGATTTTTTGTTGCCTCACATTAGAAGTTGTAAGACATCTCAGGAAGTGTGGGATGCACTTGAAGCTTTCTTTTCTTCAAGTACCAAAGCTAGGAAGCATCAACTATGGCTGGAGTTCACAACTCTCAAGAAGGCTCCCAAACAAAATGTGACTGATTTTGTCACAAAGCTCAAGGACATAGCAGATCAGTTGGGAAGCATTGGAGAGGTAATAGATGAAGAGCAAATTGTAAGGCAGGTCATCAATGGCTTGAAGGCAGATGACAAGTGGGAAGCATTCACCACAGCTATGGATTTGTACATGGACATGCATGTACCTGATTTCAACACACTCATTGGACAATTACTTACTCAAGAGGCAAAGCTTATCAAAAATGGAGAAAGCTCTAAAGGTAATCAATCTTCAGCTTTATACACGGATAAAAGCAAGTCTAAAGATAACAAAGGAAAGGCAAAGAAAGTGGATGATGAAGCAGGTACATATCAAGCTAACTATGCAGGTAGAGGAAGACATGGCAGAGGTAGAGGAAGAGGAGGTAGACAAGGCAGGGGGAGATCCCAAGACTCCAACTCATGTTCTATTTGTGGATTAACTAATCATACAACTGAAAATTGCTTTAGGAATTCCAGGAATCAAAGAGGCAGAGGATACAATAGAGGAAGTTATGGCTACTCAAGAGGAAGGTTCAACAACTACCATGGCAACTACAACAACTACAATCATTCAAACTATCAAGGAGGCTACAAAGGAAGGAGAGACTACAATAACTACACAGAAGACTCAAACAAAGAGGATTCATTATTGATCATGAACATGGCTATGCCACAAGGTAAATCTGATGAGCATATTTTCTACATAGATTCAGGTTGTTCAAATCATGTGGCAGGAAATGTGGCACTCCTATCAGATTTAGAAGATCCAAGGAATAAGCATGAGGTACAAACAGGAGATGATACAAAACATCCTGTGGAGAAAATAGGCAATGTCAAAGCACCTGATGGAAACATCAACCTACTCAGTAAGGTACTCTATGTCCCTACCATTACAAAGAATTTGATAAGTGTTGGGCAGATAGTAGAGAAAGGGTTGCAAGTCAGGTTCACAAAGGCAGGAGCATTTGTTGAAGATCCAAGTCAAGGATTCAGAAGAATTGCAAAAGGTGAAAAGACAGGTAGATTGTTCACATTTGAATTACAGGACACTAGAAACATTGCTCTATTTAATTATGGCAGTCAGACACTCACAGAATTGGAAGTATGGCACAAAAGGTTAGCACATATTGGTGAAAGGTCATTAAAGCAAATTTGCAGGGACCAAAGTGTACTTGGACTCCCTAACTTGTCAAAACAACATATGATTTATAAGTGTAGTGCATGTCAGTTTGGAAAGTCTCACAGGTTACCATTCATGAAGAAAGGTTATATGCATGGAGATCTCTTGGAGTTGGTTCATACAGATGTATGGGGACCAAGCAAGGAAGCTTCAATATCAGGATCAAGGTATTATGTTTCCTTTATTGATGATTGCAGCAGATGGACTATCCTATTCTTTATGAAACACAAAGATGAAGTTTTTTCATGTTTCAAAAGATATTTGGCTCTTGTGGAGAATCAAACAGGTAAATCACTAAAAAGGCTAAGGTCAGATGGAGGGGGAGAATACTTCTCCCATGAGTTTGATTCTTTTCTTCAAGAAAGAGGAATCAAAAGAGAGGTAACTACAAGGTACACTCCTGAGCAAAATGGAGTGGCAGAAAGGAGGAATAGGACAATTGTTGAAGCTGCAAGGTCTATGTTAAATGAAAAGCATTTACCTAATTACTTATGGGCTGAGGCTGTATCTACAGCCACTTACTTGATTAACAGGTTGCCTTCAAAATCCCTTGATGGGATGACTCCATATGAGGCTTGGAATGGAAGAAGACCAAGCTTAGATCATTGTAAAATTTTTGGATGTATTGCTTTTGCTCATGTTCCTTCACAGGTTAGAGGCAAGATGGATCCAAAGGCAGAAAGGTGTGTATTTATTGGATATGACAACAATCAAAAGGGCTACAGGTTATACAACCCTACCAACAAAGGATTCTTGGTAAGCAGAGATGTAGTTTTTGATGAGAACAATTCATGGTATGAAGATTCATGCAGGAAGATCAATTTACCATATGATCTTGAAGAAGATTTTCCAAAGCTTGGTAGAGAACAATCAAAGATTGAAGAACAAGACACCTCAGAGGATGATGAAGAATCTCACATGGAAAAGATCAAAGCATGGAAGTCTAAAGGTAAAGCAAAATTGCAGGAACTTCGACATGAGGCAGAATCATCACATCATGGCCTAAGAAGATCTATGAGGGAAAAGAAAAAACCAGAAAGGTATGGGTTTGACACCTCATTAGTAACTAAACATTCTATCTACATAGCACAGGACATAAACCAAGAGGAGCCATCATCATTTGAAGAGGCCAAAGCAAAAACAGAATGGAAGCATGCAATGAAGGAAGAGATTGAAGCACTCGAGGAAAACAACACTTGGGATTTGGTGCCCAAGACTTCATCCATGAAGGTAATAGGCTCAAGATGGGTCTATAAACTCAAGAAGAATTCTGATGGTTCCATTAACAGGTATAAGGCAAGGCTTGTAGCAAAAGGCTTTGCACAAACTCAGGGAATTGATTATGAGGAGACTTTCTCTCCTGTAGCAAAGATGCCTACTATTAGGGTTTTGCTTAGTATTGCCTCTTCCAAGAATTGGAAGATACTTCAACTAGATGTGAAGAATGCATTCTTGAATGGTTGGATAACAGAAGAGGTATATATGGCACAACCACCTGGTTTTGAGAATCAAGTTTATCCTGATTATGTGTGTAAACTTAACAAAGCATTGTATGGTCTCAAGCAAGCTCCAAGAGCTTGGAATTTCAGGCTTGTTTCATTCTTGCAGGACAAAGGCTTTCAACAAGGCAGATCCTTCACTCTTTATTAAAAAGAGTAATTCTGAGGTCATCTATCTATGTGTATATGTAGATGATATTATATTGACAGGAAATGATGCAGATGGTATGAAGAAGATCAAAGATCAGATGAGAGAAGAGTTCAAGATAAGTGATTTGGGTTCACTTACCTACTTCCTAGGTTTGGAAGTTGTCTACAAAGATCATGGTTTGTTTCTCACTCAAAGGAAGTACATTAAGGACATGTTGGCAAAATTCAAGATGCAAGATTGTAAGATTGCAGGTACTCCAATGGAGGTCAATCACAAATTGAGCTCACATGAAGGTGAACTCATAGAGGACATCACATCATATCAAAGTCTAGTGGGTAGTCTCAACTATGCCACATTGACAAGAGTAGATATATGTTACAGTGTGAGTGTGCTAAGCCAATTTATGCACACACCAAGGAAACCACATATGGATGCTGCCAAAAGGATTCTCAAGTATCTCAAAGGAACCATAAATGAAGGACTTTACTATCCTTATGTATCTGATTTAGGTTTGAAGCTATTTTCTGATGCAGATTGGGCTGGCTCCAAGGAAGATAGAAGGAGCACTTCAGGTTATCTTACCTTTGCAGGTTCAAAGCTTATTTCATGGTCATCCAAGAAGCAACCCACAGTTGCTCTCTCTTCTACTGAAGCTGAATATAGAGGTCTTGCCATAGCTACACAGGAAGCTATGTGGATGAAGACATTGTTCAAAGATCTTGGATTGGAGTTTGGAACTCCAACTATTTTTGGTGACAATATGAGTTCTATTCACTTGGCTGCTAATCCTATTTTTCATGCAAGGACTAAACATATTGAAGTTCATTATCATTATGTACGAGAGAAGATCCTAAGCAAGGAGATTCAAATATCATATGTGTCCACTCATCAACAATGTGCAGATATTCTAACTAAAGCATTGGATGGTACAAAGCTTTGCAAATTCAAGGCTATGATTGGTTTGCAGGTAATCTTGGAAGATTGAAGACCTCAAGCATACTTGGCTTGAGGGGGAGCTGTTGGAGCAAGTCTATGACAAGCCTAAGTATTGGCTTGAGTCTCACAAAGTCATTAAAGAAGCTTCAAAATGAAGACTATGTAAAGTTCACTTGTGAACTACCTCTTGTAACTTTTGAAGAGTTTACTTAATGTAAAAGTAAGAGAATCTTAAGTGGTTGAGCCCACATGATCAAGAATGGAAAGAGGAGCCACGAATTCGTGATTTGTGGTAGGTAGAGAATCAAATCAATCATTGATTGATTGGAGAGTGATTGAGGGAAGTTAGCCTCCCAAACTCAACTATAAATAGATGGCAGTTTTAGTCGTGGTTAGAGAGACCTATGTGAAGACCTCCAAGAGCTGAGCTTTATGCCATTTCAAGGTGTGATTACAAAGCACACATATGTATCAGTAATTCATTGTATTGTACAAGAAATATACTTTCATTTTCATGATTATTTGAGGTCATCTTTCCATGTTCTTGTGATGTGTACTACTCACTGCCATTACTTCAGTTTTTCTCAGTTAGCTTGCAGAGATTGTTTCTCTGCACTTGGTTCATCATTTTCAGTGATTTAACTTGGTAAAGTTAGCTCTATAAGTCTACTATATGCTCACAAATTTTCATGTCATTTGGATGTTGGAATCTTCAGTTATGTTCATTTGAAGTCAACAGGGTATGTTCATCTTCACTTCTCTGTCAGGTACCCGACTTTTTCAGTCATCTTGTCAGAGTCATTTCTCAGTGGTTACTTATCCAAATTCAGTGACTTAAAGCTTGTTGGATTTAGCTTACTGTCTAGTATAACCATACAATTTTTCATAATCATTGGATTTCTACATTTTGAGTTATGTTTATTTTTCTGCTCACTGGTCTATTTCTGTAGCAGCCCGTGAAAATCGGGATGATGTCATCACTTGTTAAAACTCATTCTCAGTGTGTGGTTTATTATTTTTGATGAGATTACTCTTGAAAGTTAGCTCTTTAAGTTGCCTAGACTTCCCCAAGAGGAATTGAGGTAATTGCTGCTGTGCTCAGAGAATTATGTAAAACACTGGACAGGTGTATGAACCAAGAATAGCAAGTTTTCACCTCTGAGCTAACTCCAACTTATCTGTTTTGATCTATCTTTTTGAGAGTGATCTTCCAAGGTACATAGGGTGTCTAATACATCCATTGGCAAGCTAAAAGGGCCCACCATATACTCCTGGAGTTCATTTGGCTGGTGTAGATCAAGGATTTTGCAACACCTCTTCATCTTCAAACACATACTTATCCATCTCTTCACAGTGGTATCAGAGCAAGGTTGGACAACATGGCAGATGGATTTCCTTCATCAATTGACAAATTGGACAGAGGTAACTACTCAGCTTGGTCATTAAGGATGGAAGCTTATCTCCAAGGTAGAAGTTTATATGGTTATGTGGCTGGAGATGAAGTTATGCCAAGTTTCAGGAACAAAAGTCAACCAACACAAGAAGAGCAAGAAAGATTGAGCACATGGTGCTCCAAGGATGCACTTGCAAGGTCTTATCTCCTCAACTCTATCTCAGATTTTTTGTTGCCTCACATTAGAAGTTGTAAGACATCTCAGGAAGTGTGGGATGCACTTGAAGCTTTCTTTTCTTCAAGTACCAAAGCTAGGAAGCATCAACTATGGCTGGAGTTCACAACTCTCAAGAAGGCTCCCAAACAAAATGTGACTGATTTTGTCACAAAGCTCAAGGACATAGCAGATCAGTTGGGAAGCATTGGAGAGGTAATAGATGAAGAGCAAATTGTAAGGCAGGTCATCAATGGCTTGAAGGCAGATGACAAGTGGGAAGCATTCACCACAGCTATGGATTTGTACATGGACATGCATGTACCTGATTTCAACACACTCATTGGACAATTACTTACTCAAGAGGCAAAGCTTATCAAAAATGGAGAAAGCTCTAAAGGTAATCAATCTTCAGCTTTATACACTGGATAAAAGCAAGTCTAAAGATAACAAAGGAAAGGCAAAGAAAGTGGATGATGAAGCAGGTACATATCAAGCTAACTATGCAGGTAGAGGAAGACATGGCAGAGGTAGAGGAAGAGGAGGTAGACAAGGCAGGGGGAGATCCCAAGACTCCAACTCATGTTCTATTTGTGGATTAACTAATCATACAACTGAAAATTGCTTTAGGAATTCCAGGAATCAAAGAGGCAGAGGATACAATAGAGGAAGTTATGGCTACTCAAGAGGAAGGTTCAACAACTACCATGGCAACTACAACAACTACAATCATTCAAACTATCAAGGAGGCTACAAAGGAAGGAGAGACTACAATAACTACACAGAAGACTCAAACAAAGAGGATTCATTATTGATCATGAACATGGCTATGCCACAAGGTAAATCTGATGAGCATATTTTCTACATAGATTCAGGTTGTTCAAATCATGTGGCAGGAAATGTGGCACTCCTATCAGATTTAGAAGATCCAAGGAATAAGCATGAGGTACAAACAGGAGATGATACAAAACATCCTGTGGAGAAAATAGGCAATGTCAAAGCACCTGATGGAAACATCAACCTACTCAGTAAGGTACTCTATGTCCCTACCATTACAAAGAATTTGATAAGTGTTGGGCAGATAGTAGAGAAAGGGTTGCAAGTCAGGTTCACAAAGGCAGGAGCATTTGTTGAAGATCCAAGTCAAGGATTCAGAAGAATTGCAAAAGGTGAAAAGACAGGTAGATTGTTCACATTTGAATTACAGGACACTAGAGACATTGCTCTATTTAATTATGGCAGTCAGACACTCACAGAATTGGAAGTATGGCACAAAAGGTTAGCACATATTGGTGAAAGGTCATTAAAGCAAATTTGCAGGGACCAAAGTGTACTTGGACTCCCTAACTTGTCAAAACAACATATGATTTATAAGTGTAGTGCATGTCAGTTTGGAAAGTCTCACAGGTTACCATTCATGAAGAAAGGTTATATGCATGGAGATCTCTTGGAGTTGGTTCATACAGATGTATGGGGACCAAGCAAGGAAGCTTCAATATCAGGATCAAGGTATTATGTTTCCTTTATTGATGATTGCAGCAGATGGACTATCCTATTCTTTATGAAACACAAAGATGAAGTTTTTTCATGTTTCAAAAGATATTTGGCTCTTGTGGAGAATCAAACAGGTAAATCACTAAAAAGGCTAAGGTCAGATGGAGGGGGAGAATACTTCTCCCATGAGTTTGATTCTTTTCTTCAAGAAAGAGGAATCAAAAGAGAGGTAACTACAAGGTACACTCCTGAGCAAAATGGAGTGGCAGAAAGGAGGAATAGGACAATTGTTGAAGCTGCAAGGTCTATGTTAAATGAAAAGCATTTACCTAATTACTTATGGGCTGAGGCTGTATCTACAGCCACTTACTTGATTAACAGGTTGCCTTCAAAATCCCTTGATGGGATGACTCCATATGAGGCTTGGAATGGAAGAAGACCAAGCTTAGATCATTGTAAAATTTTTGGATGTATTGCTTTTGCTCATGTTCCTTCACAGGTTAGAGGCAAGATGGATCCAAAGGCAGAAAGGTGTGTATTTATTGGATATGACAACAATCAAAAGGGCTACAGGTTATACAACCCTACCAACAAAGGATTCTTGGTAAGCAGAGATGTAGTTTTTGATGAGAACAATTCATGGTATGAAGATTCATGCAGGAAGATCAATTTACCATATGATCTTGAAGAAGATTTTCCAAAGCTTGGTAGAGAACAATCAAAGATTGAAGAACAAGACACCTCAGAGGATGATGAAGAATCTCACATGGAAAAGATCAAAGCATGGAAGTCTAAAGGTAAAGCAAAATTGCAGGAACTTCGACATGAGGCAGAATCATCACATCATGGCCTAAGAAGATCTATGAGGGAAAAGAAAAAACCAGAAAGGTATGGGTTTGACACCTCATTAGTAACTAAACATTCTATCTACATAGCACAGGACATAAACCAAGAGGAGCCATCATCATTTGAAGAGGCCAAAGCAAAAACAGAATGGAAGCATGCAATGAAGGAAGAGATTGAAGCACTCGAGGAAAACAACACTTGGGATTTGGTGCCCAAGACTTCATCCATGAAGGTAATAGGCTCAAGATGGGTCTATAAACTCAAGAAGAATTCTGATGGTTCCATTAACAGGTATAAGGCAAGGCTTGTAGCAAAAGGCTTTGCACAAACTCAGGGAATTGATTATGAGGAGACTTTCTCTCCTGTAGCAAAGATGTCCTACTATTAGGGTTTTGCTTAGTATTGCCTCTTCCAAGAATTGGAAGATACTTCAACTAGATGTGAAGAATGCATTCTTGAATGGTTGGATAACAGAAGAGGTATATATGGCACAACCACCTGGTTTTGAGAATCAAGTTTATCCTGATTATGTGTGTAAACTTAACAAAGCATTGTATGGTCTCAAGCAAGCTCCAAGAGCTTGGAATTTCAGGCTTGTTTCATTCTTGCAGGACAAAGGCTTTCAACCAAGCAAGGCAGATCCTTCACTCTTTATTAAAAAGAGTAATTCTGAGGTCATCTATCTATGTGTATATGTAGATGATATTATATTGACAGGAAATGATGCAGATGGTATGAAGAAGATCAAAGATCAGATGAGAGAAGAGTTCAAGATAAGTGATTTGGGTTCACTTACCTACTTCCTAGGTTTGGAAGTTGTCTACAAAGATCATGGTTTGTTTCTCACTCAAAGGAAGTACATTAAGGACATGTTGGCAAAATTCAAGATGCAAGATTGTAAGATTGCAGGTACTCCAATGGAGGTCAATCACAAATTGAGCTCACATGAAGGTGAACTCATAGAGGACATCACATCATATCAAAGTCTAGTGGGTAGTCTCAACTATGCCACATTGACAAGAGTAGATATATGTTACAGTGTGAGTGTGCTAAGCCAATTTATGCACACACCAAGGAAACCACATATGGATGCTGCCAAAAGGATTCTCAAGTATCTCAAAGGAACCATAAATGAAGGACTTTACTATCCTTATGTATCTGATTTAGGTTTGAAGCTATTTTCTGATGCAGATTGGGCTGGCTCCAAGGAAGATAGAAGGAGCACTTCAGGTTATCTTACCTTTGCAGGTTCAAAGCTTATTTCATGGTCATCCAAGAAGCAACCCACAGTTGCTCTCTCTTCTACTGAAGCTGAATATAGAGGTCTTGCCATAGCTACACAGGAAGCTATGTGGATGAAGACATTGTTCAAAGATCTTGGATTGGAGTTTGGAACTCCAACTATTTTTGGTGACAATATGAGTTCTATTCACTTGGCTGCTAATCCTATTTTTCATGCAAGGACTAAACATATTGAAGTTCATTATCATTATGTACGAGAGAAGATCCTAAGCAAGGAGATTCAAATATCATATGTGTCCACTCATCAACAATGTGCAGATATTCTAACTAAAGCATTGGATGGTACAAAGCTTTGCAAATTCAAGGCTATGATTGGTTTGCAGGTAATCTTGGAAGATTGAAGACCTCAAGCATACTTGGCTTGAGGGGGAGCTGTTGGAGCAAGTCTATGACAAGCCTAAGTATTGGCTTGAGTCTCACAAAGTCATTAAAGAAGCTTCAAAATGAAGACTATGTAAAGTTCACTTGTGAACTACCTCTTGTAACTTTTGAAGAGTTTACTTAATGTAAAAGTAAGAGAATCTTAAGTGGTTGAGCCCACATGATCAAGAATGGAAAGAGGAGCCACGAATTCGTGATTTGTGGTAGGTAGAGAATCAAATCAATCATTGATTGATTGGAGAGTGATTGAGGGAAGTTAGCCTCCCAAACTCAACTATAAATAGATGGCAGTTTTAGTCGTGGTTAGAGAGACCTATGTGAAGACCTCCAAGAGCTGAGCTTTATGCCATTTCAAGGTGTGATTACAAAGCACACATATGTATCAGTAATTCATTGTATTGTACAAGAAATATACTTTCATTTTCATGATTATTTGAGGTCATCTTTCCATGTTCTTGTGATGTGTACTACTCACTGCCATTACTTCAGTTTTTCTCAGTTAGCTTGCAGAGATTGTTTCTCTGCACTTGGTTCATCATTTTCAGTGATTTAACTTGGTAAAGTTAGCTCTATAAGTCTACTATATGCTCACAAATTTTCATTTCATTTGGATGTTGGAATCTTCAGTTATGTTCATTTGAAGTCAACAGGGTATGTTCATCTTCACTTCTCTGTCAGGTACCCGACTTTTTCAGTCATCTTGTCAGAGTCATTTCTCAGTGGTTACTTATCCAAATTCAGTGATTTAAAGCTTGTTGGATTCAGCTTACTGTCTAGTATAACCATACAAATTTTCATAATCATTGGATTTCTACATTTTGAGTTATGTTTATTTTTCTGCTCACTGGTCTATTTCTGTAGCAGCCCGTGAAAATCGGGATGATGTCATCACTTGTTAAAACTCATTCTCAGTGTGTGGTTTATTATTTTTGATGAGATTACTCTTGAAAGTTAGCTCTTTGAGTTGCCTAGACTTCCCCAAGAGGAATTGAGGTAATTGCTGCTGTGCTCAGAGAATTATGTAAAACACTGGACAGGTGTATGAACCAAGAATAACAAGTTTTCACCTCTGAGCTAACTCCAACTTATCTGTTTTGATCTATCTTTTTGAGAGTGATCTTCCAAGGTACATAGGGTGTCTAATACATCCATTGGCAAGCTAAAAGGGCCCACCATATACTCCTGGAGTTCATTTGGCTGGTGTAGATCAAGGATTTTGCAACACCTCTTCATCTTCAAACACATACTTATCCATCTCTTCACAGTGGTATCAGAGCAAGGTTGGACAACATGGCAGATGGATTTCCTTCATCAATTGACAAATTGGACAGAGGTAACTACTCAGCTTGGTCATTAAGGATGGAAGCTTATCTCCAAGGTAGAAGTTTATATGGTTATGTGGCTGGAGATGAAGTTATGCCAAGTTTCAGGAACAAAAGTCAACCAACACAAGAAGAGCAAGAAAGATTGAGCACATGGTGCTCCAAGGATGCACTTGCAAGGTCTTATCTCCTCAACTCTATCTCAGATTTTTTGTTGCCTCACATTAGAAGTTGTAAGACATCTCAGGAAGTGTGGGATGCACTTGAAGCTTTCTTTTCTTCAAGTACCAAAGCTAGGAAGCATCAACTATGGCTGGAGTTCACAACTCTCAAGAAGGCTCCCAAACAAAATGTGACTGATTTTGTCACAAAGCTCAAGGACATAGCAGATCAGTTGGGAAGCATTGGAGAGGTAATAGATGAAGAGCAAATTGTAAGGCAGGTCATCAATGGCTTGAAGGCAGATGACAAGTGGGAAGCATTCACCACAGCTATGGATTTGTACATGGACATGCATGTACCTGATTTCAACACACTCATTGGACAATTACTTACTCAAGAGGCAAAGCTTATCAAAAATGGAGAAAGCTCTAAAGGTAATCAATCTTCAGCTTTATACACGGATAAAAGCAAGTCTAAAGATAACAAAGGAAAGGCAAAGAAAGTGGATGATGAAGCAGGTACATATCAAGCTAACTATGCAGGTAGAGGAAGACATGGCAGAGGTAGAGGAAGAGGAGGTAGACAAGGCAGGGGGAGATCCCAAGACTCCAACTCATGTTCTATTTGTGGATTAACTAATCATACAACTGAAAATTGCTTTAGGAATTCCAGGAATCAAAGAGGCAGAGGATACAATAGAGGAAGTTATGGCTACTCAAGAGGAAGGTTCAACAACTACCATGGCAACTACAACAACTACAATCATTCAAACTATCAAGGAGGCTACAAAGGAAGGAGAGACTACAATAACTACACAGAAGACTCAAACAAAGAGGATTCATTATTGATCATGAACATGGCTATGCCACAAGGTAAATCTGATGAGCATATTTTCTACATAGATTCAGGTTGTTCAAATCATGTGGCAGGAAATGTGGCACTCCTATCAGATTTAGAAGATCCAAGGAATAAGCATGAGGTACAAACAGGAGATGATACAAAACATCCTGTGGAGAAAATAGGCAATGTCAAAGCACCTGATGGAAACATCAACCTACTCAGTAAGGTACTCTATGTCCCTACCATTACAAAGAATTTGATAAGTGTTGGGCAGATAGTAGAGAAAGGGTTGCAAGTCAGGTTCACAAAGGCAGGAGCATTTGTTGAAGATCCAAGTCAAGGATTCAGAAGAATTGCAAAAGGTGAAAAGACAGGTAGATTGTTCACATTTGAATTACAGGACACTAGAAACATTGCTCTATTTAATTATGGCAGTCAGACACTCACAGAATTGGAAGTATGGCACAAAAGGTTAGCACATATTGGTGAAAGGTCATTAAAGCAAATTTGCAGGGACCAAAGTGTACTTGGACTCCCTAACTTGTCAAAACAACATATGATTTATAAGTGTAGTGCATGTCAGTTTGGAAAGTCTCACAGGTTACCATTCATGAAGAAAGGTTATATGCATGGAGATCTCTTGGAGTTGGTTCATACAGATGTATGGGAACCAAGCAAGGAAGCTTCAATATCACGATCAAGGTATTATGTTTCCTTTATTGATGATTGCAGCAGATGGACTATCCTATTCTTTATGAAACACAAAGATGAAGTTTTTTCATGTTTCAAAAGATATTTGGCTCTTGTGGAGAATCAAACAGGTAAATCACTAAAAAGGCTAAGGTCAGATGGAGGGGGAGAATACTTCTCCCATGAGTTTGATTCTTTTCTTCAAGAAAGAGGAATCAAAAGAGAGGTAACTACAAGGTACACTCCTGAGCAAAATGGAGTGGCAGAAAGGAGGAATAGGACAATTGTTGAAGCTGCAAGGTCTATGTTAAATGAAAAGCATTTACCTAATTACTTATGGGCTGAGGCTGTATCTACAGCCACTTACTTGATTAACAGGTTGCCTTCAAAATCCCTTGATGGGATGACTCCATATGAGGCTTGGAATGGAAGAAGACCAAGCTTAGATCATTGTAAAATTTTTGGATGTATTGCTTTTGCTCATGTTCCTTCACAGGTTAGAGGCAAGATGGATCCAAAGGCAGAAAGGTGTGTATTTATTGGATATGACAACAATCAAAAGGGCTACATGTTATACAACCCTACCAACAAAGGATTCTTGGTAAGCAGAGATGTAGTTTTTGATGAGAACAATTCATGGTATGAAGATTCATGCAGGAAGATCAATTTACCATATGATCTTGAAGAAGATTTTCCAAAGCTTGGTAGAGAACAATCAAAGATTGAAGAACAAGACACCTCAGAGGATGATGAAGAATCTCACATGGAAAAGATCAAAGCATGGAAGTCTAAAGGTAAAGCAAAATTGCAGGAACTTCGACATGAGGCAGAATCATCACATCATGGCCTAAGAAGATCTATGAGGGAAAAGAAAAAACCAGAAAGGTATGGGTTTGACACCTCATTAGTAACTAAACATTCTATCTACATAGCACAGGACATAAACCAAGAGGAGCCATCATCATTTGAAGAGGCCAAAGCAAAAACAGAATGGAAGCATGCAATGAAGGAAGAGATTGAAGCACTCGAGGAAAACAACACTTGGGATTTGGTGCCCAAGACTTCATCCATGAAGGTAATAGGCTCAAGATGGGTCTATAAACTCAAGAAGAATTCTGATGGTTCCATTAACAGGTATAAGGCAAGGCTTGTAGCAAAAGGCTTTGCACAAACTCAGGGAATTGATTATGAGGAGACTTTCTCTCCTGTAGCAAAGATGCCTACTATTAGGGTTTTGCTTAGTATTGCCTCTTCCAAGAATTGGAAGATACTTCAACTAGATGTGAAGAATGCATTCTTGAATGGTTGGATAACAGAAGAGGTATATATGGCACAACCACCTGGTTTTGAGAATCAAGTTTATCCTGATTATGTGTGTAAACTTAACAAAGCATTGTATGGTCTCAAGCAAGCTCCAAGAGCTTGGAATTTCAGGCTTGTTTCATTCTTGCAGGACAAAGGCTTTCAACCAAGCAAGGCAGATCCTTCACTCTTTATTAAAAAGAGTAATTCTGAGGTCATCTATCTATGTGTATATGTAGATGATATTATATTGACAGGAAATGATGCAGATGGTATGAAGAAGATCAAAGATCAGATGAGAGAAGAGTTCAAGATAAGTGATTTGGGTTCACTTACCTACTTCCTAGGTTTGGAAGTTGTCTACAAAGATCATGGTTTGTTTCTCACTCAAAGGAAGTACATTAAGGACATGTTGGCAAAATTCAAGATGCAAGATTGTAAGATTGCAGGTACTCCAATGGAGGTCAATCACAAATTGAGCTCACATGAAGGTGAACTCATAGAGGACATCACATCATATCAAAGTCTAGTGGGTAGTCTCAACTATGCCACATTGACAAGAGTAGATATATGTTACAGTGTGAGTGTGCTAAGCCAATTTATGCACACACCAAGGAAACCACATATGGATGCTGCCAAAAGGATTCTCAAGTATCTCAAAGGAACCATAAATGAAGGACTTTACTATCCTTATGTATCTGATTTAGGTTTGAAGCTATTTTCTGATGCAGATTGGGCTGGCTCCAAGGAAGATAGAAGGAGCACTTCAGGTTATCTTACCTTTGCAGGTTCAAAGCTTATTTCATGGTCATCCAAGAAGCAACCCACAGTTGCTCTCTCTTCTACTGAAGCTGAATATAGAGGTCTTGCCATAGCTACACAGGAAGCTATGTGGATGAAGACATTGTTCAAAGATCTTGGATTGGAGTTTGGAACTCCAACTATTTTTGGTGACAATATGAGTTCTATTCACTTGGCTGCTAATCCTATTTTTCATGCAAGGACTAAACATATTGAAGTTCATTATCATTATGTACGAGAGAAGATCCTAAGCAAGGAGATTCAAATATCATATGTGTCCACTCATCAACAATGTGCAGATATTCTAACTAAAGCATTGGATGGTACAAAGCTTTGCAAATTCAAGGCTATGATTGGTTTGCAGGTAATCTTGGAAGATTGAAGACCTCAAGCATACTTGGCTTGAGGGGGAGCTGTTGGAGCAAGTCTATGACAAGCCTAAGTATTGGCTTGAGTCTCACAAAGTCATTAAAGAAGCTTCAAAATGAAGACTATGTAAAGTTCACTTGTGAACTACCTCTTGTAACTTTTGAAGAGTTTACTTAATGTAAAAGTAAGAGAATCTTAAGTGGTTGAGCCCACATGATCAAGAATGGAAAGAGGAGCCACGAATTTGTGATTTGTGGTAGGTAGAGAATCAAATCAATCATTGATTGATTGGAGAGTGATTGAGGGAAGTTAGCCTCCCAAACTCAACTATAAATAGATGGCAGTTTTAGTCGTGGTTAGAGAGACCTATGTGAAGACCTCCAAGAGCTGAGCTTTATGCCATTTCAAGGTGTGATTACAAAGCACACATATGTATCAGTAATTCATTGTATTGTACAAGAAATATACTTTCATTTTCATGATTATTTGAGGTCATCTTTCCATGTTCTTGTGATGTGTACTACTCACTGCCATTACTTCAGTTTTTCTCAGTTAGCTTGCAGAGATTGTTTCTCTGCACTTGGTTCATCATTTTCAGTGATTTAACTTGGTAAAGTTAGCTCTATAAGTCTACTATATGCTCACAAATTTTCATGTCATTTGGATGTTGGAATCTTCAGTTATGTTCATTTGAAGTCAACAGGGTATTTTCATCTTCACTTCTCTGTCAGGTACCCGACTTTTTTAGTCATCTTGTGAGAGTCATGTCTCAGTGGTTACTTATCCAAATTCAGTGATTTAAAGCTTTTTGGATTCAGCTTACTGTCTAGTATAACCATACAAATTTTCATAATCATTGGATTTCTATATTTTGAGTTATGTTTATTTTTCTGCTCACTGGTCTATTTCTGTAGCAGCCCGTGAAAATCGAGATGATGTCATCACTTGTTAAAACTCATTCTCAGTGTGTGGTTTATTATTTTTGATGAGATTACTCTTGAAAGTTAGCTCTTTAAGTTGCCTAGACTTCCCCAAGAGGAATTGAGGTAATTGCTGCTGTGCTCAGAGAATTATGTAAAACACTGGACAGGTGTATGAACCAAGAATAGCAAGTTTTCACCTCTGAGCTAACTCCAACTTATCTGTTTTGATCTATCTTTTTGAGAGTGATCTTCCAAGGTACATATGGTGTCTAATACATCCATTGGCAAGCTAAAAGGGCCCACCATATACTCCTGGAGTTCATTTGGCTTGTGTAGATCAAGGATTTTGCAACACCTCTTCATCTTCAAACACATACTTATCCATCTCTTCACAAAGCTAAGTCTACTTGTATGAGAGCACCCACGGTCATGATAAGGAATGAAGAATCAGTCATACCTAGGAATACAGGGGTAGTAAAGAACACTAAAGTCTAGTGCAATCTCACTTTAGAAGAGCTACTCAAGGTTAAGCCAGAGTTATTGAAACATGTAGCCAACCAAGTGCAAGAAGTAGCAAAACCTCGTTCCCAGGTAGGTTCTCATAGAACAGTGCCAGAAATACCCTTGGACAAGATAGGAGATATGAGTGAAGGAGAAGAAGGAAACACCTATCTTCCAATTACCCATCAAGGTTACACCACCAAGGCAATTTTGGACTCGGTTGCAGGGGTAGCAATTGCTACCACTTCCCTATGGAAGCATTGGGGCAAACTAGCACCCAAGCCAACAAGAATGAAATTGCAGATGGCCAACAGTCACATAGAAAGACCCTTAGGAGTGCTAGAATGAATAACTCTCACTACATGTGGTGTCAAGTTCGAGCATACTTTTGCCATATGTGACTTTAGCAAGAATCAAGCCTATGAGATGATTTTGGGAAGACCATTTATGTGGCAGTTGCAAGTGGTACAAGATTGGGGAACCAATTCTTTGTATTTGCAACACTTAGGTGTTACAACCAAAGTCAATCTGAAGGATTACTCTCATAGAGACCTACCCCCTATTCAATGGAATCCCATCCATAGAGCTAATGATGATACAGAATCAGTGCATTCCATAAGATCAGGATCCTCATGGATGCATGAAGACACTCACTTAATGGATGTGCAAAGTAGCTGTAGAAGAAGAGAAGAGAGAAAAAGCCAGAGAGGTAGGTGCAAAGGAAACTCATAGATCAATTAAAGACCCAGCCTATGCACTTGTAGTTTTTCGAGATGAAGAATTTGAACCTCATGGTTGGGCGGAAATTTTAGCAACAATGGATGTAGCCATCAATGAAGAACAATGGACACCCCACTGTGACGAGGATGACTATGACATTTCAATCTTCACAATAGAGCCAATCATGTGTGATTCGGTTATTGAAGAATGTGAACCTACTTTCTCCGCCAGTTCCTCAATAGATGTGGATGGATTTGAATTGAGGCTAGTAGAGCTATCTAAATCTCTGTAGATTTTTGAATGCTCTAATTCCTCCCCTAGGTTATCCTCAATGTCTATGCACATGCGTACACACTCTTCTATGCTTCTAGGGTCCTTCAAGTACACATATGATCTCAACTTGGTACTTAACAATCCATATAAGAATAAAGCCACTTGTTTGGCTGGAGCGGGTAACTCTAGAACATGACATCTCTCTAGGTATTGCCTAAACCTTATTCCTGCAAGTCTAACCGTCTCTTGAGGTGTCTGCTTGAAGCTATGAATTAGTGAGGAAGTATTGTGCCATATGCCACTCTTAGAAAATTATGTGATGAAGGCATCTAGAAGTTGATCTATGTTCCTAAACTGACCTTGGTGAAGCGGTTAAAACCATGTAAGGGCTGTGTTCTTGAGAGTTAGGCCAAAGGCATTATATTGAGTGAAGAAGTCTTCAACTTGTTCAACTCTCAAAAGCTGCCTAAAGTCTGCCACATGATCGTATGGGACTCCTGTGCCATCGAAGCAATTCTTCATGGACTTAACTAGTTGTGTAGGCCTCAGGGTCCTCGTGTGTTCTCTAGGCCTTGGGAGAGGGAATTAGTCTATATTTCTTTGATTCCTTGGGTCTCTAGGTCTCTCGGTTTCCATTCTATCCATCTCATTTCTCATTCTTTCTCTTCCCAGTGGGTTAGCAAAGCTCACTTCTGGCCTATCTCTACTCCTATCCCTTTGAGCTCCATGAATGTGGGATGTTCCAGCTCGTTGGTGACAATAAGAGACATTGGATCTTGGTTGGGGGAAAAAAATACACCCTTCCAAGTGTAGGCATGCCTATCATGCTCTGTGACCACAAAGATCCTTTCTGAAGTATTGCCTAAATAGGTCACTTTGCCTGGGCTATCAGGATCTTTAAACTCATAGATTGTGAGGATTCCTACTTCATTAGGTTGGTCAGGCTTATATCTCCAAAAAGCTTCATCAGTCTCTCGGTTTAAGAGCATATCTATGCTCTTATTCCCTTGGGGAACCCACTCTGGAGTGATGATTCTAGTCAAAATTGATTTGCCTCGGGGGTTTCTAGACTCTCTTCCTAAGTTCCCTTGCTCTATGTCACCTATGTCTGTCTCTGGAATCACATTACCAAATTCATCTGTTCTATCCGATTGGTTGGTGATTATGTACATTGTTCCTTCCTTATCTAGGTATGCACCATTCTCAAATTTGACGACTGCATGTTCTAGTCCAATGGGCTGATCTGGGTTTTTAATCTGGACAACAGATCTTCTTAGATGATCTGCATAGATGCGAGCACCTAATCGGTTGGTCCTAATATATTCCAGTTGCATCTTGTAAGGGTCTTCGGGTTTCTCTAAGTAAGCCACACCTGAACTTCCTGTGGGTCTCTCCATACCATAGGACATCTCTGATTCACTAGTTTCAGAGCTAGGATAGTGTGGATAATTGCTCAACTGCTGGGTCCAAGACCTAGCAGTGTGGTTGACACTAGCCTCTGAAGACCTAACGCTTTGTCAATCTCTCCCTAGATATCATCCTGATCTAAGGTTCATATGCCTCGGTGGTTATCCCACTTTTTCCTAGTACAACCTAGTTTCTGAGTTCTTTTGTGATAGTCACTCGTTCTTTTTAATTTTCTTAGGATGTCACTTCTTGTCCAATCAATCTTCGTCTCAAGGAACACCTGGGTTTTATTGTACTTGAGTTTGATCGCTTGATTTAAATTCTTTTCCCTTAGGGTGTTTCGCAAATGTAATCTATTTATACTTGCACTTGAGTGATTAGAGTTCTTGGACTTGACAATGCTTAACGTCGCCCTAATTAATCAATACCTCTATCCGTACTTAGCTTAAGCTAGGAATTGACAGAGGGAGTTGAGAATAATCCAACCTCAAGTTGCTTATCCCTTGCCCTCGTAAGCCTAGGAAGTGTGTTCCCAAGCCTGAACTCACTTTTGCCTTGAATGCCCTTCGATGCTCTCAGTGGACCTATAAAAGTTCCAAAGTTAGCTCAAGATTTAAATTCAATTGACACAACACACCATTTTCATTCATGTAATTCAGAGACCAAATTGTCCTTTGTCTTTATGAAAGACAATCCTAAAGATCCCTCAGTTTTCTTACCCCGAGGTATGGTCAACTTCAAAATACCTATCTATAACTCCTCGAACGGATTTCGTATGAGGAAGTTATGACAGTTCAGGGTTCTAGGGTTAAAACAGGCTAATAGGCAAATAGGGTTTTCTCTAATTATTTGCTTACAGCCTCCCTATGTGTCCTATAGCACAATATTCATACCCAAAATTAGCCAAAATTTTCAAATTAAAAAACCCTAACAAATTGGCCAAAAATGGCTGTCAATTGCGATCGACAGAGCTGTCAATCGTGATGGATAGAGTTGATCGTCGTGGCCTATCAATTGCGATGGACACATGCCAATTGCGATGGACAGGGGGTGTCGATCATGATTGATGGGTCAATTGTGATTGATGGTGTCAATTGCGATGGACTGAGTTCTTCGGGATCTTTGCATGATTTTGTGTCAATCATGGTCTATGAGTCACGACGGATAGGTTTCTTGATGAAGTAGGGTGTCAATAACGATTCTTCTATCCGTCGTGATGGACACATGTTAATCGCGATGGACGACTATCAATCGTGATGGACGGCTATCAATCGCGATGGACATGTACTCCGTCGTGGGGTGTCGATCACGATTGATTGAAATTCTTGGATTTTTGCATGCTTATGTGTCAATTGGGGGCCTATTTATCGTGATGGATAGGATTTTTGTCGTTTTTTTAGTGTCAATCATGAATTTTGTGTCGATCGTGATGGATACCATCTGTCACGATTGATAGAGAGGTCCGTCGGGGTCTGTCAATCGCGATAGATAGGTTGTCCATCGCGATGGACACTGTCAATGGTGATTGATGCTGTCAATCGTGATGGACAACAAAAATGAAATTTTTTAATAATTCTTGTGAATTTGTGATGTGCAAGGTCTCTAGTCTACTATGGTGCACTTAGTTTTACCCAAGGATTAAAATTTCTGTCAATCGCGATTGATAGAGATCAATGCCCTGGAGACTATGCAAAGCTTTTTCGAACTTGCACGACCTTCTCGAGATGATGATACAATCAAAACCTGCAAGAATTGCTCAAAAACACACAAAAACAACAAGCACACAATTGCTCTCTCGCTCTCTCTTACAAGTGAAATGAGGGGAATGGAATGGGGAAGGTGATAGAACAAAAAACTGAAAATTTTGCAAAGGTGGTGATGGAGGTGGAAGATGGTGAGGATGATGATGGTGATGATGATGGTGAAGAAAATAAAAGGAAATAGAGAAAAGTGAATAAAATACCTATGACTCCAATGTCACAACTCTACATCTTACCATCACATGCTCGTCCTCGAAGCTCTCTCCTCGGCAATGACACCAAATTTGGTGTCACTAGCACAATGGCAAGCACCAACGTGAGGAAATCCACCTCATAATTTTCAATCCCTCGAGACGTGAGGACTAGTATGAAGACTATGAGCAAGTGATGGCACAATTGCATGAGTGAGAAGCACACTAGCATGCACACACATACACACACATACGCACACATGACAAGAACAATGAGAGGAACAAAAGAGTAACTTCCATTACAAAAGAGTTCTCATACAAAGCTCAAATCTACAACAAGCTAACCTAAAAAATGAGCTCTCTAGCTTTTTTTATAGTTTTTGACTAGCTTTTGGCCCTCTCTAGACCTAGTGTTTGGCCTAGTTAAAAATTAGGTTCCAGAGCTTATTTGAGGGCTCAAATGAGGTCTAAAAATTATGAAAATTGGTATATAGCTAATTCTAATACTCCTCAAGCTCGAGGACTCCTTGGCGTGCACAAAATGGAGTAGAAATAACAAAAAATGGTATTTACAATGGTGAGAAGTGACTAAAATCACTATTTGGGAAATATTGCTTCATGAAAAATTATAGGGCCTATTTGTTGGATCTGCATTGAGTGCTTTGCCTACTTGGTCCTTCTTGTTGCGAACATTTGTTTTATGTAGGGTACAAGTTTCAAATTATGTAAATACCTTTGGGAAGTCTTCAAATACTTCAAGAAGGCTCATATTATTCATTAAATATAGCCAAAATACCACGTGAGTTCTAAAACATGGTGAGTCAAATTAGTGAGTCACAAGGGAGCTGCAGTGGTGTCTTAGTGAAAGGTCGATGTGGCTAGTTCTCAAAGTCCATCAGTACTTTGCTTATTTGAGCACTTGAGTCATGTAATACCTCCATCCAAGTGTCTACCACAAGTTTAGATGTATTAGGAAGGTTTTAGATTAGTTTCCCATGCTATAAAAAGAGGAGAAAAGTCGTGATCTTGTGGGAAGTCCAAGAGAGTCATATGTGTATCTCTACGCTGCTGTAGTTTTGTATGCAGAGATTGCAGAGCTTGTATCTCCATCTATATATCCAAATCATATTTTTGATATCTCATTTGAAAGCTCTTATTGTCTACTTTCTTCTTGTAAATTTTCATAATCATTGGATTTGTGACTTGAGAGCAGTATGCTCTGCAAGTAGTGTGTGTTCTCTGGTTTCACCTCTGCTGAAGGTCTCCATTAAACCTCAAACTTGCAGAGGTCATATCTCCTTGTGTACTTATCCAAATTGAGTGTTCTTTGGCTCATTGGAAAGCTCTTGGTCTCTAGTATATGTGGTTAGAAAAGTTTTAGGAAATTCTAATCCATTAGAGAATAGTAAGCTCTACAAGCATGACTAGTTTTCTGTGATGAAGTTTGTGAGAAGGTCAACTTGTTCCTATGGGGTTCCACCTACTTCTTGCTATATTTTGGAGGTCAATAAACTCCAACATTGGTATCAGAGCAAGTAATTGAATCTTGGAGAAGGTTATCATACTTTGATGAAGAATTTGAAGTTATCAAAGAAGCAGTTCATCATCAACACTACACAAAGGTAGAAGAAGATCGCAAGGAGGCATCTCAAGCAACATCCAAGCAAAGAAAGGTGCACATAACTCATTTACAAGGTAAATATTATATTTCTTCTCATCACACACATTGGAAAGAAGGCTTAAAGGAGGAAGCTTAGCATTTGTATTATGGGAGATCAACATGCACAAATAGAGAAGCTTGATAAGACCAATTATCAAGCATGGAAGTTTAGAATCACAACATACTTGCAAGGTAGAGGCTTGTATGGTTTGATTGATGGGACAAATATCAAACCCACATTACCAGAGGACCCAAATCAACATCAATTGAGGGAATTTAGGCTTTGGAATGAGAGAGACAAAAGGGTTATATTCATTTTATCACAAAATATTCAAGATTCAATGGTAGGACACATACAAGATCTAGACACAAGTAGAGATGTTTGGCTTGCATTGGAAAGTTTGTATGCTACAGGTACACGAGCAAGGAAGATCAACTCAAAAATGATTTGAATAACATAAAGAAAGATACAAAGACATCGATCAATGATTACGTATTGAAAGTTAAAGAGATTGTAGATCAACTAGGATCAATTCAAGCTCATGTGGAGGACGACGACTTGGTTGGACATACTCTCAATGGACTCAAAGATGATGAGAGATGGAAACCCTTCATTACTTCAGTTTATGTTAGAGGAGAATTACCAGATTTTGATCAACTTATTTCCCTCATGGTCACGGAGGAGATGAATCTAAATGGTTCTACTTCAAATCAAAAAGGATCTCAAGGACAAGCTCTTTATGTAGGATCATCAAGAGGTGGAAACAGAGGTAGAAGAGGTTCAAATAGAGGTCGAGGAAGAAGGAGCGATGATCAAGGGACTTCAAGTGGCTTCTTCAACACAAGAGGAAGAGGAATATCAAGTGCTAGAGGTACAAGAGGCTACTACAACTACAATCAAAGACAAAGGAGTGAAGATAAGAACAATTGCTATATATGTGGAAGGTATGGACACTATGCCAAAGATTGTTATCAAAATGAAAATAATCAAGGTGGTAATCGAAGAGGAGGCTATTCAAGAAGAGATAAACAACAAGGAAATTATGCAGTTGAAGGTAAAAGTGATGATTATGATTCTCTTCTTATGATGAATGTTGAAACTAAGATGAATTGCAATAGCGATGTATGGTATGTAGATAGTGGCTGCTCTAATCACATGTCTCATGATGCTTCATGGTTTTCAAATATGCATAATCCATCACGTAAAGGTCATGTTGAAATAGGAGATGATACAACACATAAGATTATGCAAGTTGGAGATGTTGTTATGCAGGATAAGAGCAAGACAAATTGCTTGAAGGATGTACTTTATGTGCCATTGATCACTAAGAATTTGATGTCATTTGGTCAAATGGTAGAAAAAGGTTTGCAAATAAGATTTAATCATGCAGGTTGCTTCATTGAGGATCCAAAGCAAAGGAGGTTAATTGCTAGAGGTAAAAAACAAGGTAGATTGTTTACACTCAAGGTAAACCCAAATCATACAAACCATTTCTCTTATGGTATGCATCGAATAGCAGAGCTTGATCTATGGCACAAAAGGATTGGACACATGAATGTACATAGGTTAAAGGAGCTATCAAAGAAGAGGATTGTTGAAGGATTACCTGATCTTACTAAGCAACATATGGTGCATCTATGTGAAGCATGTCAAATGGGTAAGCAGAGTAGACATCCTTTCAAGCATTCAAGCTATGTAAGTGATGGTTTGCTAGATCTCATACACACAGATGTGTGGGGACCTACTAAAGAGGCATCCTTGGTTGGTAATAAGTACTATGTATCATTCATTGATGATCATAGTAGAATGACATTTGTGTATTTCATTAAACATAAGAGTGAGGTCTTTGATTGTTTCAAGAAGTTCAAATCATATGTCGAAAAGCAAACAGGAAGGTATATTAAGAAGCTAAGATCTGATGGAGGGGGAGAGTATTTCTCTCAAGCTTTTACTGATTTTTTGTATGATGAAGGTATCAAAAGAGAAGTTACATGCAGGTATACTCCACAACAAAATGGAGTCGCAGAAAGAAGAAACAGAATCATAGCAGAAGCATCTAGAAGCATGCTTATGTGTTTGCCTAATTATTTTTGGGCTGAAGCTGTTAGCACAAGTGTTTACATTATGAATAGAGTTCCGACTGCTGGAGTCCATCATTTGACACCATATGAGGTATGGCATGGAAGGAAACCAAGTGTAAGTCATTTGAAAGTATTTGGTTGTGTATGTTATGTACATGTACCTAGTGGGTGAGATCTAAACTTGATGCGAAATCAAAAAAAAATGTATATTTATTGGTTATGCAAATACTCAAAGAGGATATAGATGCTATAATCCTCATACCAATAAGGTTGTTGTGTCAAGAAATGTAAACTTTGATGAATCACTTTCATGGTATGCAGATAAGAATTGTTTGCAGGTCATGGATGAAAATGAAGAAGGTGTGGTTGAAGGAGATGAATGCATAGTTCAGCCTTCAGGAAGTTTAAATGATGAAAGGAGTGGTTTGGATGAAGAAAGAGGATCACTTTTCAATGGAAGATTAAGGCAAGAGTCACCTCCAAGTGTTAAAAGTAAAGGTAAACTCAAACTTGTTGAAGTTAATGATGAAGGAGAGGAAATTAGTGATGTATGTGACTATGGAGAATCATCAAAGGTTCCTAATAAGAAAGGAAGAGCATCTACGTTGGAGGTAAGAAGAACTTCAAGAGTGAGTAAGCAACCTCAAAGGTATACGTATGAATCTTTCATGAATACTCATTATGCTTTTATGACAAAAGTAAGAAAATGAACCCACATGTTATGATGAGGCAAAAGGAGATGAAAAGGTGGGAGAAAGCAATGAGAGAAGAAATGGAAGCACTACAGGATAACAAGACTTGGAATTTAGTTCCAAAGACACCAAAACAAAAGGTAATTGGTTGCAAGTGGGTTTTTAATATTAAAAGAAATAGTGATGGTAGTGTGTCAAAATATAAGGCTAGACTTGTAGCAAAAGGATATAATCAAACTCAAGGAGTGGACTATGAGGAAACATTTAGTCCAGTAGCAAACATGGCAATGGTGAGAACTTTATTGGCTTTAGCTGCAAGTAAAAGGTGGAATATATATCAACTCGATATAAAGAATGCCTTTCTTAATGGTGAGTTAAATGAAGAAGTGTATATGTCACAACCAGATGGTTATGTGGATGCAAAATGTCCTAATCATGTATGCAGGTTAAAGAAGGCATTGTATGGTCTTAAGCAGGCACCAAGGGCATGGAATGCAAGGTTGGTAAAGTATCTTATGCTGCAAGGATACACAGCGAGTCATGCTGATCCTTCACTTTATGTAAAACATGTAGATGACATGTGTGTCTATGTATGCATTTATGTGGATGACTTGTTGATTACAGGGAATGATGCAAAAGAAATTGATGAGATAAAAGGTAATTTGGGAAAGGAATTTAAAATTTCAGATCTTGGTTTGCTTAGATACTTTCTTGGGATTGAAATTGTGTATAGCGATGAAGGTATGTGGTTGATACAGAGAAAGTATATATGTGATATGCTGAAAAGGTTTGGTATGCAGGAATGTAAATTTGTTTCTACTCCAATGGAATGTAATGTAAAGCTGAGTGCAAAGGAAGGTGATGAGTTGCATGATATGAATGTATATAGATCCATGGTAGGATCTTTGATTTATGCAACAAAAACTACCACTGAAGATCTCAAATTATAAACGGAAGAGAAAGAAGGACGATTAATTCAATGGTTGTTGATTTAGATATACGGCTTGTAACAACTATCTGGATACAAATTATTTAACAGTTGAGAGAGAGAGAGAGAGAGAGAGAGAGAGAGAGAGAGTTAAGTCATGTAGGTAAGTGTCCATATGTGAATTCATGCATGTATAGGTGAGAGCATGTTCATGCATAGAGTGCATATGCATGTGAATGAGTGCATGAGAATAGAATATAAAAACATGCATATGAATTAATGTAAATGCATGTAAGTATGAAATCGATGCATGTATGTATAAATAATGAGTGTAGATGCATGTGCATAAGTAAGTTTATGTATGCATGCATGTGTTAGAGTGAGTGCATATGCATGAATGCATGTGTATGTATGATGAGTGTGTATGCATGAGTGCATATGTATGTATGATGAGTGTATATGCATGAGTGCATGTGTATGTGTGATGAGTGTGTGTGCATGAGTAATGCATGAATGCATGTGCATGAATGCATGTGCATGAATGCATGTGCATGAATGCATCTAAGTGTTAGTATGCATGAACATATGTGCTTGTATATACATTTGCATATTAATATATGTTACCTTATGTATATGAAAGTGTGTGTTAGCATAAGTAAGTATGAGAGTATAAAGAGTATGAGAATGATGAGATATACATATTAGAATGATGCATGATATATAATAATTATGTTAGGGTGCATGAGCATGCAAGAGAATGTATGAGCATGATTGCATGTAAATACATGTGTACATGAATGCGTGTTTATGTTGTGTATGCATGTGCATGAATGTAAGTAAGAATGTACATGATTAAGACATGCATAAGTAGATGCATCCATACATGAGTAATGATTTAGTATGGATATGCATCCCTATGTGCTTAAGTATATGCATGTGTGTATGCATATAGGTATTTATACATATAAGATAAATGTAAGTTAACCTGTATATATATGAATGCATAATGTTAGATGCATATGCTTTAAGAATAGAGATATGTGTATGCACATAGATGTGGGTGTGTATTAATATAGAAGTATGAGAGAAAGAGTTAGCATAAGTTAACACGCGTCTAAATGTATGTTAACTTGAAGAAAATGAATACATGTTAGCATAATTAAATGTGAGTTAGCATGCATGAATATGTGTATTAGCATGTTGATAAGTTCATGTTAACATGCATCTATGAATATAATGAATGTATGAAAATGAATGAGTGCTTTATATTGATAAAGACATACTTATGTTTTTCTCCTAATGCTATTTTGCAGACCAGTTGAAGAAGGATTGATGAGCAAGACGACTTGATGAAATTTACGAGCTTGGAGCTGGATTTTTGCCGCTTATCTTAGTTTCATTTTATCACATTTTTGAAACATAAATTCTTGTATTAGGCTTTTTATATAAAAATTTATATAGGAGTATCTTCAATATATCTATAGTAGGACTTTTCTCAAATACTTGTATAGGAAAACGATGTCGTTGAACTCATTAAAGATCGTATAGTTGATGAAGAATTAGTCTTGCAAGCATGTCGAGATGATATTTCTAGGTATAGAGCTGCACTTCCTTATGGACCTTAGGTTTATAGGCTAAACTTAAATAGAATATTAAACTATAGCTAATAACTCTCCAGAGACTGAAAACACATCCTAGTTCCTAAAGTACACAACGAAATACCCAGCATGTAGTCACTTAGAGAGGCTAACACGAGTCAGTTCTGATGAGCGGTTGCATCCTTTCACACCCCTCGACAGATTTGGTGAACCCAACTTGAAACATGACGCTACTGTGCTTAGGGTTTTTGATTGTATTTTTAGTTTTATCTAAAACAATTAACCTTTATTTTATTCTTGTATGTAGGTAAATGGAGGAAGAAGTTACAAAGCAAAGTGAAGATCATGCTGCTACCTACTCTTTTCCCAAGTAAGTGGATGGTCTCTAGGGAACTGAGCGCCTCCATGGGAAGAAGGGTATTCAAGCTCAAGAATCCTCATCACTTCATCTCTCCCCCCCCCCCCTCCCCCCCATCAACAGACAAGAACAACATTAATACACAATCACTTTAGTTTGTAAAGAATTATGATAGTGCACATTAGAATCTCTACATCAAGCCACTTCAAGTAAGGTGTTTATTTAAGTTCTTTTATTTGTGTACAATCACATCACAGAGAAAGAAGGATTGTTTTCATTGCATTAAAAATTAGTCATAATACACATGCATTTGTAAGACATTGAAACATCATTGCATTAAGAAAGATAAGTTTTGTTTAAGCATTGCAAGCAACTACATTTTAGATCACAAGATTTTTTATTTGAAAACAAAAGATAGCTTTATAAATTACTTGAAAGGATTTACTTTATTGCAAAAAAAGAAAAGTTTTATTCTAAATAGAAAGACTTAGGTTTTTTAAAGTTGATACTTACTTTACTGCACAAAAAGAGTTTGATTTTAAAAGATAGGCTTAGGTTTTTGATTTAAGTGGTTGTTATTCTTTCTTTCCTACTCCATTAAAATTCAAAAACAAATTAAAGAAAATTTATTTAAGTAATTGTTAGTATTCTTGTTTCTCCTACTATATTAAAATCCAAAACATTCAAATTTATTAAGCATATTTAAAACTTATAAAAACTATCTAAACGTATTATTTTCATTAGAGTAACCTTTGAAATAAATAATTCAAAGGTCTGAAAATTGAAGTAAGTTTTAAACTCACAAAGTAAAAAGACAAACAAATTAAATATTAAGTTTAGAAATATTACAAGTTTAGGTTAAGCTCATGTTAAAGTAAAAAAGTTGAATATACATACATATATATATATATATATATATATATATATATATATATAGAGAGAGAGAGAGAGAGAGAGAGAGAGGGGAGAGAGTAGTAGCGATAGGAAAATGATCATGGATGGTGAGGAGAGTTTTTGTGCGTGCTACAACCTATGGGTAGAGGAAAAGACCTAATGAAAAACATGAGGAATTGGGATGAAAGATTAGCAGGCCAGACAACACCTTATTGTCCAGGGGTGATCATCGAGCAAAGGTGGACCTTGTCGACAACCGCACAGCTCGCTTCCCCTCATAACTATGTTCTCTCTTTTGCTGATATGCATCATTTCCTGTCTTATCTGACAATAGAGTCTTTAGTGCCTTTAGTTGAGGCTCCATCTCCCCTAGACCCTGGTTATCACTACCATCACCTTCACGAAGAGGGCTTTGCTACAATATTTATACGATATTAGAGCAACAATACATAATTTACACGGAGCTCACCAAGGCGTCTGACTGCTAGAGAGTTTCTTGTCTCATTTCTAACTTAGATAAGAAGGATTGAAACAACTGCGTGCCTAATCCTTTCCTTGAGAAGGTTCTAATTTTAGTAGTCAAGTTTTAATTTGTGAGCTTATACTGCGCATGGCATAGCATTTCAGATGCAATGGTTTTATGGCCATCGGAGAGATCATGAATTGTACATCTATCATCAATAAATTTTGCTACTAAATCAATTTCTTCTAATGCTAATCTGACATAACCTGACATAAAGCATCTGATAAAGTGAATGTGCTGCCATCTGTAATAATAATAATAAGAATAATAATCCCAACTCCCATAACAAGATAAGAGGAGTTCTTAGCACATGTGACATTATTCCCTGTAGGAGTAGGCTTAAGTGAAGTGTAAACGATGTGTTGTTATTGGGAAAGGCATAGATCTCCCACTTATTTGCAAAGGTAGTCTTATGTCGATCCCCTTGTGTTATGGGTACCTGATTGTAGCCCAAGAACCCATCAAAGAAATTGTATATCTCCTTTCTTGCTAGCTTCTCGCATACATAATGTCTGATAAGCAGAAGGTAAATATCCCTTATTGTGGTGACATTGACTATCTTAATATTAATGGAAACATGAAGCTTGTCATTTTCCGTAGATATGATCACAATAGGGATACCCACTTGGCATGTTTGATTTCAAAATGAATCCAGCTACCGAAAGTATGTCAATTTCCTCATTTACCTTGCAAAAACCTCACGTATAGATATCGTGCTAGACCTCAAATGCCTTATCACTATAGGCCAATGTTGGAGTACCCTACATACCCACCTCAACGTGTGTTGTGTCAGCAACCTCTTGCTCCCCCATGTGGAACCTTGAAATATATGCAAGAACTAGAAGAGAATTCGAAACATGCAATTGTTCCTTCAAAGGCCCCAATCATAACTAAAGTAAGTGGGCAAGATAACTCTACCAAAGTAATCAACATGAGATCTATCCACAATAACTATCGGGGCACTTTTTTTCCCTCTTTAGGAGGTTTTTTTTCCCCCGGCTTGTATATACGCCTATTGCCCTAATGGGCTAATTATCTATGTACATTCTAGTGGTAATTACATTCCAAGCTTCATCTTCTTCCTTGTGCTCTTCATGTGCATCTATAGACATCTAACTCCAACAACTGGTATCAGAGCACATCGTCGCTTCATCTAGGGCATCATCGACACCTCTTTGATTGCAGTCTCAGAATCACATGAAATTTGATGAGCATAGTAAGGCTATTTTAGAGATCAAAACAGCTTCGCTATCTAGTGCCGAAATTGCGATCTGAGCTTGTTTTGGCCTCGAACACACTATCATAGCGCTTGTGTAGACTACTTCATCTTTTTGTGCCAAAGATATATACCAGTTTTTGGTTTGCCAATATAAACATCTCAAAGTCTGCTACAAGTATTAAGGTATTTTAGTCAGTGGCCATGGCTGAAAGGAGTTATGTATTCCATATGTTGGCTCTTGAGGATAAGTTGGATGGTACCAATTATCCATTGTGGGCTTATATGATGCATCATGTATTGTTCTTAAAAGGACTATGGAATATTGTGCAGGGTGTTGAAATATGTCCTCTTACACCTGTGAATACAGGTATTGAAAATACAAGTGGTGCAACTGATGTAGATGGTGTCAAAGATGGTGATATTCTACATATTCCTATTCGTGTTGTTGTTTCTCTTGCACCTACTACAGAGCAAATTTGTTGGGATGGTAGAGGTGCTCAGGCACATGCATTGATAGCTTTGTCTATCAAACGTGCCATTATTCCTCACATTCTCTCTTGTAGAACAGCTACGGATGCTTGGGATACACTTACCACATTGTACCACGCTAGGAATGAGGCTCATGTTGCTTACCTCCGAAAACAGTTGGAGAGTGAGCACATGAATGAAGATGATTCTATGGACACTTTCTAACAAAGATCAAGGATTTGAAGGAACAATTGATTTCTACAAATGAAGGTCCTTCTTGACAGTTCACTTATGCAGACTATTCTGAATGGTCTTCCTGACTCATATCAAAGTTTTGCTTCTACTCTTCATCTAATGATGAAAGGAAATCCAAATGCCTTAACATTTGGAGAGTTAGTTTTTGTTTTGTTGCAGGAAGACCAGTCTAGGCAGGACAAGTCTATTATGCGTGTTGCAGATCAAACATTCCTGGCTAGTTAGAAGGGCAAAGGTAAATGGAGCTCTTCTATTAGTAAGTAGAAATCTACAAATCCTCCACATTCAAAGAAGGAAGACAAAGATGAGAAGAAATCAGAAAAGCAGAAATTGTTTTGCAAATACTAGAAAGTAAATGATCATGTCATTCATAGCTGTTCGAAACTGCTGCTAAGAGGCAAAGAAGGAAGAGGCTGGAAATGGTTGTTGCAGAGGCCTCTACACTGAAAAATGAGTCTACTAATCTTGTGTAGGATGAAGAATGGGCATTTACTACTGTTTGCAGCTTGACCCATCTTCTCATGAGCAGTGCATGTCTATAGTAGACTCTGGTGTTTGGTACTTTGATAGAGGGGTGACCAAAGATATTACCTCATAGCGTAGTTTCTTCTCTTCACTCGGAGCCTGCCCCTACAAGGAATACTGTTACATGCGCTAACAACTCCTCATATCCTATTATGGGAGTTGGTATAGATCATTTGACTACTACTGATGGAAGTTCTTTTACATTGTCAGATGCTTTATTTGTGCCAGGGATCAAGAAGAATCTGTTATCCGTTCAACCTTAGACAAGAATGGTTTGTTTGTGAAATTTGTTGATGATAGATGTTCAATTCATGATTTGTCAATAGCGATGTGATTATTGCTTCTGGCATTTTATCTCTTGGGCTGTATAAGCTCATAGATTATGAAAAATTTGTGAATGATTCAACATGTGTAGTGCACGATTCGCAGGCTATGTTAGATGCAAAGCTTTGGCATTCACGCTTTGGTCATCTGAATTTTTGCTAGTTTGCTATGCCTGCAAAAATGGTGTCCTCTTTTCCCAACTTTGAGGCACTCGAAAAAACATGTTTGTAAGGTTGTATTTTGGGCAAAATGCAGTGTTCCTCCTTTTGAAAAGATGGTTCAGTTCGGGCTACTCAGAAATTGCATCTTCTACATAGTTATGTCTATGGTTCTATGTAGACACCTTTTGGAAACTATCTTTACTTTGTGACTTTCATTGATGATTTTTTCCAGGCATGCATGGGAATATCCACTCAAAGCAAAGTCTGAAGTTTTTATGTGCCTTCAAACAGTTTTTGGTTTGGCTAAAAATATGTAAGCATGTAAAATGGTCACCCTTTGTTTTGATTGAGGGGGGGGGAATATGTGTCTTCTAACTTTAATGCATTTCTGGCTGAATGTGGATAAAACATCAGTGTACAGTTGTTGTATACACCTCAACAAAATGGAGTTGCTAAATGGAAGAACATGTCACTCATGGAGATGGTGATGGTGTATGGTCAAGAGTCAGGCCTTACCATATAGTTTCTGGCTTGAGGCTATTATGTGTGCAACATATGTACTTAACAGGTTTCCCACTAAAGCGCTGGAGCCTATCACTCCATATGAGGCTTGGCATGGTCGCAAGCCATCTGTTGCTCATCTACTGTTTTTCATTGTTTGGCATATGCACCAGTGCTTGAACAACATTGTAGAAAATTGGATGATAAAGCAGTAAAAATGTATTTTTGTTGGGTATAGTTTTGAAAGTAAATGCTATCCTCTGTATCACCCACATATTAAATGCATTTTGGTGAGCCGTGATGTTGTTTTTGTGGAGGATACTATTCAGCAGTTACTTTCATGTACTGAGGAAACATCTGTTAGCTCCAAAGACATGTATGATAGTTTGTTGCCTCTTTTTCCAGGTGGATAATCTAGTGTTGGGTCCAAATGAGGCAACTTCTCAGCCTTTGGAGATTTCATGTGATGATGCAGATCATTCCACGTCTAATGTACATTACATGGTGCACTTATTGATGAGAGAGCTAATATCGAGCAAGCAAAAACTATGCCAAAATGGCTAGTGCAAACTTTGTGTGACAACAAATTAGATGCACCTCTATCATATCATACTTGGTCAGGCTCTCATAGTGCCTCTTTGCATCAGATTGCTATGCTATGGTTGAGTCTAGTCTTTGTGATGAGACTAAACCTATTTCGTTTGATGAAGCACCAAATTATGAACATTGGATGGCTGCAATGCAATCTGAATATGATGCTATCATGAAAAATCATAGTTGTTCTTATGTGACTTGCCTCCTGGCAAGAAGGCCATTGGCACTTAGTGGGTATACAAGCTGAAGCATAAACTTGATGGAATAGTTGACAGGTATAAGGCTAGGCTTGTTGCAAAGGGTTATGCGCAGGAAAGAAGCATTGATTTTGATGAAACCTTTGCTCCTACTTGTCGAATGACTATTGTCCGTAGCATTTGTGCACTTGCAACTCATC
>MU263485.1:0-42045 GCA_020310875.1 Ceratopteris richardii
AGCTAATCATGTGCTTGACTAGATGGTGCGACTGTTCAGCAAGGGTGTCAGACTTGAGATAAGGGAGGATGAATCAAGAGTGTCCGTCAGCTTGTAGAAGAAATGGCTGCTCTGTGGATTTGCTCCCTCCTGTTCGTGTCGTTGCTAGAGATCATTGAAGCCAACAGACATGCCTTGCACTTGAAGATCAGTGTGGTTACTATTGAACTAGGCTTCGATTAGGAGGAACGCGTCGCCAATCTCGTACAATGTTAGTAGAGCAATGAAACAATTTGGTACAATCTTTCACATGGAGCTGAAGATGTGCAACGGAAATGAACGTTTTGTGGTAGGAAGTCATCACATAGGTTATGTTCTTGCACTCTCTGTGAAGTTTCGATTGGAGAGAACTACTCCAATGTTCTAGATGCACAAGTCTCTCTGAGATGCCGAATTCTCAGTTGTTATCAAGAGACAATTATGTTCTCCAATATTTCTCGCTTAGCCTACTTCACACAAAGCAGCACCTGGGCCTTCGTGGCTTCTACGCAATTGTCACTCTCGATGGCAGGTCCTATAGCATGATGCAAGAGAATTTACCAAGGATCTTGAGTGTCCGTCTTGAAGCTTTAGCATAGAGGAACTCTCTCTCGCTCGCTCTCTCTCTCTCTATCTCTCTTATACAGAGATGGTGGACTCTTTTCTCATGCTGTCTCACTCTTGACAGAGAGCAAAGTGATAGGTTCTTTTGCTTGATTTTTCCACAGTCCGCCTCCTCTGTTGGAGCCAACACTGCACATCAAGCCAATGCCCTTCTGTGATCCTTCTAAGGCAACCATGTGTAGCCTGTCATAGACTCCTTCCCCAATGCCTAATACTTACAAGTGCCACTGAATCTTCTTCTCCTTCGTTCTCTTGTTCATATATATGCATTTACTCAGAGAAAGGTCGCTAAGTCTGAAGCTTCACGTTTCACACAGATGGAAGCTTCGAGCTCCACACAAGTTGATGTAAGAGATCCAAACATATCGATGGCTTACAGTAATACGATGATCAAGTTTCAAACAAACCAATTGAAATTATGGATGTAGTTATCGAACTAGATCCTTAGTAGAAGTACAAAACCATTTTGAAGACATTACACTGAAGTACAAAGAGCCGCAAATTGTGGTTATAACCACTCTACAAATGGAGATACATTTCAAATGCAATCAAAGCACTTAGGAGCACTATAAAATACATCAAAATATGTCGTAACCAAGGGTGGGAGGGTGGCAGGCCAAAAAGAGCAAAACTGATGGCAAAAACCTCTCTCAACGAGGAGGGAAGCAAAACCATCACTAGTCGAGCACCACCACCACCAAAATGACCGCATGCGAAAGCAAAATGAAAAGTAAAGTACTCTCACAAAACAAAGAATGTGTGAGACACAAAATGAGTAGACCATGAAATGGGCAAACTCATGTGGATTAGAAATGAGCTTGCCAAGAGCATGGAGTAGGCTCCTCAAGCCCCTAACCAAGTACAAATGAGGGGAGATGCCCTCCTTATATAGATTTGGGAGGGGTTCTCAAAAGTACATCATAGGTGGGATAAGTCTCGTGAAAGGAGAATGAATACAACTGGTAGAAGCACATGGCAAGGTACCCAAATACAAAGGAAGTACAATATAAAATGGAAATAGACTAGAAATGGAGTGCCTCTTGGATACAAAATGGAGATGCACTCATGCGGATACAAATGTAGATGAGGTAGGAGCAATCATGTCATCAACAATATATACAAGACATGGCAAACAAGCCTCCTAAAGAGGGAAAAAAAATGACCCGATGGTCCTAATGTATTCACACACATCACTACCTAAATATATCAAGAAATCCTCCTTCGAAGTGATGCAGTGAACAAGCAGCTAATACTTATGTATCAGGAGTGCTAAGCTATGTGGAATGAATCCACAAAAGGAAGTAAGCCCCAAAGCTTTTCAGAAAGCTTCAAACTACTCCCTAGGTAGAGCCTTTGTGAAAAGTTTTCTAGTGTTCTCCTATGTGGGTACATATGAAAAATTGATCGCTCCAACAGAGCACATCTCCCTGACATAATGATAGTGCACCTCAAGATGCTTAGTGAGAGCATGGAACAAAGAGTTCTCCTAAGTGCCAATGATCTCTAACCCTCAGTGAAGATGTTGGTGGCAAAAGAATGAACAACACCCAAATCAGCCATAAGGCATCTAAGCCACACACACACTCAATACTCATTGTGAAATCTACCCTACACTTAGCCTCACAACTAGAAGTGGCCACCGTAGGCTTCTTTTTGCTGAACCAAGATATACATGTGCTACCAAGCATGAAGCAGAAACCACTAGTGGATATACAAGTGTCATAGCAGCGAGACCTGTTAGAGTAAGAAGAAGCATGTAAATCTGGCGGTAATGATCCCCTCTTGGGATAAAACAATCCAAGTAACTAGGTACCACTCAGCTAGAGAAAGATGTGCTTAACCACTTCTGAATGCTTGACACCTAGGAAATGCATAAACCTACTCGTGTATGAGATTAAAAAAATTGAATATATAGCCGATTAGTGCATAGGTAAATCAAGCATCCATAGCCTATTGATAGAGAACAACATCAAATGCATCTCCAGCATCATGAAGACTCAACTCTAACCTTTCTCCATAGGAGTGGCAATACGTTTGCAGTCTTCAAGGCCAAAAGTCTTCAATAATGTGTCAATATATTTGGATTGACACAACTCTATTCTACCACCAACTTGCATAAATTGAATGCCCAAATAATGATGCAAATGCCCCAAATCTGACATCTCAAATAAGGCATGAAAATCAGCCTTGAAATCAGAAATATGCTCCTCATGAGGACCACTGAGTAGCATGTCATCAACATAGACAACAATGATGAGAAGCACATCATTTGCATGCTTAACATATAAGGTGCTCTCAGTTGGACTATTATAAAAACCTTGTGCAATCAGATAGGCATGTATCTTTCCATACCAAGCATATGGTGTTTGTTTCAAACTATATAATTTCATTTTCAATGTGCATACTTTGTTTCATGCCCTTTTTGCACAGAGCCACACGGCTAAGAAACATACACTTCTTCATGCAAGTCACCATTCAGAATTGCACTTTTAATGTCCAACTAATGTACATTCCAACCATGATGAGTTGCAAGTGCATAGATTCTATGAACAGTAGTCATTCAATAATTAGGAGCAAAGGTCTCATGAAAATCAATGCCTCTTTCCTGAGCATAACCCTTTGCAACAAGCCTAGCCTTATAACTGTCAACTCTTCCATTAGGCTTAGACTTCAACTTGTATACCCACATAGTCCCAATGGCCTTCTTGCTAGGAGGCAAGTCACATAAAGACCAGGTAACATTCTTCATTATATCATCATATTCAAATTGCATACTAGCCATCCATTTTTTGTACGTTTGTGCTTCATCAAATGAACCAGGCTCATTCTCATCACAGAGAATAGAGGAAAACATAGCATAGCAATTAGATGCAAAAGAAGCACTATGAGAGATAGAATGAGTAAAATATGATAGATGTGCATTTAATTTTCTATCATGCAAAGTTTGCACCATCCATTTTGGCATAGTTTTTGCCCCCTTAATACCACCTCTCTCATCAACAAGTGCATCATGTAGATCTACATCAGAAATGGAATGATATGCATCAACACATGAAACCTGTAAAGGCTTAGAAGTTGCCTCATTAGGACCAACACTAGACTATCCACCTATAAAAAGACGGAGCAAAGTGTCATACATGTCTTTGGAGCTAACTGATATCTCCTTAATAAATGAAAGTAATGGCTGAATAGAAACTTCCACAAAAACAACATCATGGCTAACCAAAATGTATTTAGTTTGTGGATGATATAGATGATCGCCTTTGCTTTCAGAACTATACCCAACAAAAATACATTTCACTTCTTTATCATCCAATTCTTGCATTGTTGTTCAAGCACTAATGCAAATGTGGAACAACCAAAAACACACAAATGAGAAAAAGATGTCTTACGAACATGTCAAGCCTCATATGGAGTGGTACCCTCTAATGCCTTAGTGGCACACCTATTAAGTACATATGTTGCACACATAACAGCCTCAAGCCAAAAATAGTGTGGTAAAGCCTGACACTTGACCATACATCTTGCCATCTCCATGAGTTACCTATTCTTCCTTTCAACAATTCAATTGTGTTGAGGTGTATATAGCATTATACACTAATGTTTTATCCCATCTTTAGCCAAAAATGCATTAAATTTTGAAGACATATGTTCTCCCCCTTGATAAGAATGGAGGGTGCCCATTTTACATGTTGACATATTTTCAACCAAAACAAGAAATTCTTTGAAGTACATAAACATTACAAGCTTCAAAAAGCACTTTACATACTTAAACAGCCTCCCATGGGTAGGTTTGAAAGCATCAACAAGTTTTTGAAAGCTAATATATTTCAAAGGACTAGAGTTGATGCTAAGTTACACATATACTAGAATGAATCCTTAGTTAATCATCATCCTCCATTTTAGATGAGTTGATTTTGAGAGGTTAAGATAAGGAAAACATTCAATTCATCATCCCATAGGTTCATCTTGAGTATTCCATGATAGATCTTGGCAATTTTGGGCGCCAATGGAGACCCTTGCATGGATTAGTTCTGAATTTCTTTGGGTCCCACTATGTGACTACATGTGGGGTGTTGAATGTCTCGCTTTAGGATGTGTGACATGGAAACAATGTTGCGTGAAGTGTTTGCATATATAGTAGTTGCCTATTGACTACATATGGTAAAAGCATTTTATCTACATGCACGAAATAAACAAACTTGAAGTTGTGCAATAGGAAATAAAGTTTCAAAAATGGCACAGTCAATCGTTTTTCTTCTACTAGCATTCCATTGTCTAATATTTCTTCATCTTTGGGATTATTTACAAGCATAGACAACAAGTAAGTAGAGATAAAAATATAAATTGACGATTGGTCTATAGGTATGTCATTGGGTCATGTTAGACATGGACTAGGTAATACTTTTTTCTTTGATGATGTGGTAACATCGATGAATGTAAAGATGAAATGAAAACTAATATGGACAAGAAAACCTCTACAGGTTATATGAACATAAGTAGGATCTTTAACACAACTTTAAGTTCCAACTGATGAAATGTATTTCATCCAGAAGAGAAATATGGATGAAAAGAGTGGAGTGTATGTAGCTCTAGTCAGCAAACAGACTATCTCTCAACCTTCCCGTCTATAATGTTCTTCAAGATCGTAAGTGCTCAAAAGTGTCCATCAATATCATCAATGCTCTGAAAGAAACATTAGGAAAAAACTAACAAAAGTACATTCATGCGAACTAAAATACACTAACTTCTTCACTAGTTACTTTCAATTCCTATCACATGCATAAAGCTTACGTACATGCATATATACACTTATGCATATGCTCATGCACACACATATTTACTCATGCACTTCCACTCTCATACATGCATGTATACATTCTCACTTATGCACATGCACTCTCTCTCTCATGCATGCACACTCTCAACTCATACACATACATGCATTCACACTCATGCACATGCATGATCTCTCTCTCTCATTCGCTCGCTCTCTCTCTCTCTCATAATAGCAGTAGGAAAAATGCCTTTGATTCCATAGCGGCACATGTAATTCGTATCCAATGACATTGCACCAATCCATGAACGGAACATCACTTATGTAAATAATGCTAAATACAACAATATCCTTGCATGCTAAACTCATGCTATGTCTAGTCATGCTATGTCTAGTTCTACTTATAAATTGATAGGTTCTCCCATATGAAACTATACGCACTTTCGATTCTCCAAGAAACTCTAAAGAGATAATTCTCTCTTATATGACAAAAGATCACTTTTTGAGCTTTCTCGTTGAACTCATAACCTGCCTCTGTGTATCGTATTCATGAAGCTATTCACGTTAAGAACCTCTAGTTGAACTCGTTTGAATTCTTGTGGTAATCCTCAAAAACTTCACAACACATAACATCTTTTGTGGTGTTTTTTCTTTCTAATGATGCATGAAAAACTCTGTGCTACAATAAACTTATGCGACAGACATTGAATCTTCAGCCTTATCTTGTAGAATTTAGAAATAGCGCATCCCAAATCAATGATTAATACAAAACAACTTTTCATGTTATGTTAGCAAAGTAAACAATCTGCTTTCCTATTCGTCCTCAATCTGTGAACACTTTTTGTTGATGAGCATGCAGACGTGGACTAATTGTTTCTTCTACTTATTCTCAATGATCTCTGAGTTCTCAGTGTGCACGATGCAGATAATTCCAAAGCTCGAAAGAAAAACGTATGTGCATATATTACTATTTGTCGTTGTCTCGGAAAAATCAGAGCTTATATAATGTCGCGCATCCACTATTACACTCTAATGCGGAAGGAGTTCAATAAAACACTTCAACTTATCCGATAAAAAACAATGTATTGATTTAAATACATCTTTTTGAAGGAGATATCTGATAAAGCCGAGATAGATCACTCCTCAAACTTTGATTTATTTCTGTGATTGATGGCTTGCTCCAATTGAACTTTGTTAATATAGCATTAGAAAACTACTCTAAAATATGGAGAACTCATTGAAAATATACCATCTGAGCTCCTCCTCTTAGAGGATGCAAACTAAACTCTCCACTTGGTCTGTGCAAACAAAAACTCAGCCCCCGTTCATGCAATTCTCCCCTCTCTCTCTCTCTCGGCATAAATGAATAACTATTTCATCATATGCCTTGAAGATTTCAAAGCTTAAACTTAGAGTTTACCTCAATCAAAGCTTAAAGTGAAGGATGGACAAATTCACATGATTTAATGGGAGCCAAAATCCATGTCTTTTTGTAAATTGAATTCAAATCATCTCCTAAGAATGAGGATTAATTTTAGGTTCAATCTCCAACCAACTTGAAGTTAAAAAAAGGATTATATATACACCATCATTTGAGTCCCGAGTAATGAGAGTGAGTAGAATTTATGATTGCACTCATATTGATAGGAAATTTTAGTATATGGAAGTGAGAGAAGCCCTCCAAATATCTTTTGTATCATATGTGCATTAGTAGCACATATTTGGATTCTTTATACTGAGTTGTCAATCTCTCTCTACTATTAGAGTACCTTCTACAACTTTTTCAACGTCTTAAAGAAATTTCTATGTGTATAGGATGCATTGTCAAATATAGTGCATGGATCACTTAGCTAAGACTATGATAAGAAAGCCTATAGAGCTTCATCAACCTTGGATGCTCAGATATGAAGATACGACTGTTTCTATGTGATAGGGTTTTTGTTTCGGCTTGTTCCCGAAAAGTCAAATTTACCCCTGAATCTTTCGATATTCATTGCTCTTTGTATGGTGTGTCTAAACTCATGAAATAACTTGCTTAAGTTATCGTAACACTTCAGTTGAGGGCATGCAAAAGCTCTCTATAATCTATGCTAGGTTGTGAGCACTCAACAGAATTTGTAGACCTTGTCTTCCATAAATAGAAAGTTTCTTAGGATTCTTGAAGTCCCACGTTATTTGTTTTGCCTCAGACATTTGTGAATGATGCTCCAAGGTACTCAAGTGGTTTAAGTGCATAGTTTGAAAGATTAGGTAGTGTATAGTGTCCTGAAAGCTATAAACATCTACTATTGAGCAAGTTTTGCCAAGACAATCTCATCTCTACAAACTACATCCATGATTTCTTCAAATTCTTTTGTATAGTCCTGTAGAGGATCATCACGATTCTAGGTATTTGTGGTTTTATCGTCATTAGCATGGATGTTTGTAGAAGTGCCCCCATAAGTTTTCTCTTTACTAGTGTATAACTTTCTAGCAGTCTTCTTGGTGGTGTCCATGATCTACAAACAAAAGGAAAGAGAGGAGGGTCTTTAACCTTATAAATATGAAAGCACAAAAGCAAGACAAAGGAAGGATTAGAGACATCAAAAATTCAAGAGATAAGGGAAATCTGAAGTTGTCTTATTGCACATATCACTTAAATTGGTCATGCCAAGAAATGCAAGCCATTGATTGATTTCTGGTTTATTTCCTACAAGAACTTCATAATGACAACCTAGTGTTCAAGCAATTAGGGCCATCCAAACTTCTCATATTGCCCTTATGACTTGAATCGGTCATGTGGAATGACATAACCTCTCATGTTCTTTCATGTTTATTTCATGACATCAATCAATGGTTAGCCACTTATTATTATCAAAAAAATCAGACATATATAAAATAGTTATAAAAATCCTTTTTTATCCCCTCCATTTTTGGGTCCACGAGCACAAACTTTGAGGTCTAACTCAACATACTCAAATTTTGTAAAGTTCATGGAGATTCGCTCATCAAATGTACTAGCTAGCCACATACTCCCTCATGTCAGTTCCCTCTCTCTCCATACTAAGAGAGTCACCATATGGCTTCACAAATGGGTGTCACATGGCACTTATGGGTGAGACCTTCTAAAACTCTAAGTGGTGGTTCACCTCTACGTTCCTAGATGAATCTAATATAACATTCCCTTCCCCCTTAATTCCATTTTTTGTCTCAAAAATGATATTGGAAGGTCCTAAAGTAAGAGAGACTAGATGGAATAGTACTCCCACTATATCCCCATGTATTTGGTGTACATGATCATATCTCAATGTTCTTTCCTTGTATCCTTCCCCTTAAGAAGACTCGTGGGAAGCTAATAAAAAATTGGGAACCTCTCTCAAGGGTGCTAACCTGCTCCCATGTAGCAATACCTTGTGAACTACCTTTCCTCTTTATTAGAGACTCTTTATATAAGTAACTCCTCCTCCCTTTCTCTCGAGTGTGTAGTATGCCCTTAGCCTCATGTGGAACAGTCTTAATGAAATTAGGCTCTACTACCTCACTATCTGGAATGTTGTTGTCAAGTTCACCTAGCCTCTTCTTAAGCCAGCTAATATCAAATATTGGATGAATCCGGATATTCTTACAAAGTAAGAGCTGGTAAGCCATCTTTACTATTTGCTTAAGTATCACGAAGGGTCCACAATACCTATGAGATAGTTTTGGATAGGGTCCCATCTTCATGGTGTTATCTCTAATTTTTGTACCAAATTAAAAATAAACAGTATGTACTACTTCAATGGGTCAAAAATCTAACTCTATGCGTAGAAATCATACAAAAAACCATAATTATAGAAGCCCTTGGGAAAGAATTAACCACCATGCAATGTAGAGTAGAGTTAGGGCACATAATTCCATCATCTGCTTTGTCAATTATTGCAACTCCCTCAATGATGTTTATCACTTTCAATTGTTCAAGCCAAAAGATTGCCTTATTCAGGCATTCATATGTTCAATAACCATGATCCCTCCAATGAAAACACAAACAAAGTTTTTTTTCACTCAATAAGTTTGCAGTCTTTTTACCAATGTATGGGTTGATGCCTTCTTTGGTTTTCCACCTAAGCAATATTTCTTACTTTGATTATTAAAATTGGATGTCATCTTTGAATTTTTCATCTTTGTTATGGAAGATCTCTATGGCCTATGTCATCTAGAAATGAGTGTATTTCTATTCACGTTTTGCATATTGAAGTTCTCCATCTTCTTAAAATTATCGACCATTGCAATAGCATCCAAGAAATTAATAATCTCTTCTCCTTGATCTTGTATGTGTGTTTGATGCATGAAATGTGTGCCAAGAGGTGTTATCTATCCCTTCTCTTTGTCATTCCACCTTTGTAGTGTACCTGTGAAGCTTTGTGAGTGTTGGAGTGAGAGTTGGTGTTTCCTGCCATAATATTTTGGCGATAACTTGAAGTAGGCACATGAGATTGAAACTACCATTGGATATCTTGAAAACAAATCAGCTCTTGACTATATTCTGGTATTAGAGCTGAAAGATATGTTATCACTACAGAAAGTATCACAATACACATTTTCAGTGAGAGAGGTGTTGTGAGAGATAGACTTCCCTAATTTCCATGTATTAATTGAACATCCATTTCATTTACTTTCACATCTACACATGTATTCATACACTTGAGCATGTCTAAGTCCTTGGATTAATAGTTTAACGAGTGTATCCAATCCATCACTATACACACTTGTTGATGATTGAGGTATATTCTCCTCCATTGCAAGTCACTAAGACATTGTGAGCTTAGTACACACGTTTTCCACCCCGTTGTCGAGGACATTCCGATCAAGGTGGCTTTGTGATGGTTAAAGTAATGATGTGAACGTAATGAGCTTGAAGAAGTGATCTTAGATTTTTAGCAAACCAAAATTTATTGCACTTGTTACTTCATACACTTTTCGTGTGTGTGTGTGTGACAAGTTTTGAGCTTTAGGTTAGAGAATGAAGAAGCTAGGGTTATGAAGTAAGAAGTTGTGTCTGGTAATACAAAAGATCTTTCATTTCTAGAAAAATAAAAAAAATCATTTTTTTTTCTTGGAGTATCTTGTTCTATCCAGAGGTCAAACCCAAGAATTACCATATTCACCTCACTTGTTTTTGCAAGTATTGTGAAGAGCGAGAGGTGATAAATATTGCAAGGGTGGTATTTCCTGGAAATCTGTGCAAAGTGGGAGTTAAGCGCTAAAACCTGAGCAGAATATCCTTTGATGTGAGAACTTCATTGTGTGTAACTCCAAACATTGTTTGATCACTCATACAGGGTTAAATGACACAAGACTTGTATCATTATTATTGTATCGAGAAATAGAGGAGAGACTTTTTAGTTACATGCACATAGGGGTGAAAAGTACAACACAAGGAGCACTTAGCCAAAAAAATTATGGAAATCAAAAAGTCCATGTATCATGGCCGGTTGAGTTTGGTATCACGAGAGGAAATTCCAATGTGTCATGATACTTGGAAAGTATCGTGGTTTGTTGATACCTCATACTCCCCATATATCACAATAACTAGGTGTCATGTATCATTGGTTGAATATCGTGATCACCCAAGATCCTATATGATCAATAGTGTGAAGTATTGTGCGTGAAGACCTAGAGTTTTTATTGTGTATCGTGCATCACCACTGATATTGTATTGTGTGCTCTTAGTATTGTGTATTGTAGGCCTCATCAATAGCATGTATTGTCTGCATTGAAGTATCACATATCATTCAATGTTGTATCATGCATTATTGATACCCTATTGTACACTGTATCGTGTATCATGGAAAGTGCAAGTATCATATCGTCTATTCTAAGTATCATCGATCGTGTTCAATTAAGGTATCGTATCATGAAATCCGATTATTTTGTATCCATGTAAATTGGCGTACTCTGTATCATCTCAGTTGAAATACCATGTATCATGGAAAAATAGAAACCTTTTTTATTGGAATCAGAAGTGAAAACTAAGAGATTCCAATGCTTTGTTTGAGGTCTGTGGAAGCACGCAAACAACACAAGGAAAAAGAAGAAGTTTGAAGCACAACACACAATATTGAAAGTATACCAAAAGAATGTACAAAGATAAGCGATCTTTTAGGTCTATAGGATGCAATGAACAAGGAGCTAGCACTCATGTATAAGGAAGTGCCAAGCTCTCTCTAAACAATTCACAAAAGGAAGTAAGTTGAAACCTTTGCGGAAAGCTTCAAACTTCTCCACACAAAGCCTTTGCGAAAAGATCTACAACGTTCTCTTGTGTGGGTACTTATGGGAGACTAATCTCTCGAGCATAGAACCTCTCCTTGACATAATGATAGTGCACCTCAATGTTCTTAGTATGAGCATAGAACACAAGGTTCCTCACAGCTGTCAATGCACTCTCATTGTTAGTAAGGCCTATTCAGGAAATTTGGGAATTATTCAAGTCCCATTTTTGTTACTTAATATGTTAAATTTTTAAGTTTGAGCCCAATCAAGAGATAATAATATGTTGTAATGTGTGAATGAGTCAAGAAGTAAAACATTTGGATAGAAAGAAGTGTCTCAAAATCTTGTGTAGTTCCCATTTTTCCTGAATAGGCCTTTAGTGAAGATAGTGGTGGCATAAGGCTGACCAACACCCAAATTAACCATAAGGCATCTGAGCCACACACACTCAATAGTCGTTCTAAAAGTTGCCCTATACTTAGCCTCACAACTAGAAGTGGCCATAGTGGGCTACTCCTTGCTCAACCAAGATATGCATGAGCTACCAAGCATGAATCAAAAACAATTTGGTGGACACATGAGTTTCATAGCAACTAGCCTAATGAAAGACAAAAAAGCATGTAAATTTGGTGTTAGTGATCCCTACTTGGGATAAAACAATCCAAGAAGTCGGGTACCAGTCAAGTAGCACAATATGCTTGTAATCACTTGCTAATGCTTGACACCTAGGAAATTCATAAACCTAATCATTTGTGGGATGAAAACTAAGTATTTGGTAGAGTAATGCATAGTAAATCAAGCATTCCACAACGTGCTTATAGAGAACAACATCAAATGCATCTTCAGCATCATGAAGACTCAATGATAAACCTATTTCCATAGGAGTGGTGATAGGTTTGTAGTCGTCAAGGCCAAAATACTGCAATAATGATTCAATATATTTTTTGACACAAAGTGGTTCCACCATCAACTTGCATAAACTGAATGCCCAAATAATGATGCAAAGGCCCCAAATCTGACATCTCAAATGAGGGATGCAAATCAGCCTTAAAATGAGCAATATGCTTCTGATGAGGACCAATGAAGAGCATGTCATCAACAAAGACATGGCTCGCAATAATCATTGGAAGATCACAATTTAATTCTATGTAACTAAAGAAGTTTACAGTTTCAGGTTTGAAACCATCATCAAATGGAGGAAAAGGAATGATTTATCCTTTCTAGAGGATTCATATGATAGTCACGCTAGACAATGCCATGTTCTTGCTAGACATTGGCCTTTTGGCAATGGATAATCACGACTCCAAGTTCACACAAAAGGTCTATATTGATTATAGAAAAGGAAGCACAACAGAATAGTAGGGGAGGAAACAATGGATAAGAAGGATCGGGCTAGCAGGTATTAATGATATATGGAGGGTAGAGGCAAGGACAACATAGGGGGAGGCACAGCTTCTAGAGGCTCTTGGCGACTTAAGAAATGAATAGAGGGGAAGAAAGCATAAACGGGGGGGGGGGGGAGGGCCTCGGAGATAAGGCTCTCTCAAACGGGTGAGAGAAGAAGGAAAGGGAGAGGAGATTTGGTGTAATGAGGGTATTGGCTAACTACATGGAGTTTATTTGGGAGGCTCATAACACGTTTCATTTAGACCTCATGTGCACTCTTTCATCTTATCTCTATTAATACTATTCACCCATTTGGGACGCATGAAAGCTTCAGGTAAGCATCAAAACGTGAAATTCTTTTCTCCCCCCTATTTTTGAATGATTTGCATGATCATCTTTTCAAGAGAGTATCATGTGGTGTGCATTTCAGACTTGTACACCTTCTAGAAGTTTTAGTTTTGGAGTCATAGGAGCTTCAAAACTATTATGGGGTACAACGCTCTCTTAGATATTGTCAAAGTAAACAATCTGAGGAATCCCTTGTACAACAAAGATGTGTAATTTTGAAGTGATTAGTGTGAACCTTTCCTCAAGTAGCAGTTTCTTGACGCATCAGAAGGAGATCGGGGAATGATATGAAGAGAGTTCTTCATCTGCATAATTGAGGTGAGGGTGTATGATGGGCATCCAGTACGGGATCATCAGAGGGAGACTCATAGATGATTAGACTCAGACGAAGAAGATTTAGAACGGATCATCAGAGGGAGGATCATCAGAGAAAGAGACACCAGGGAAAGCAGTTATCGAGAACTTGAAAGAGTTCTAAGTTTGGATTGCGTCGGTCTCATCTGCTCACGGCTATCTTTTGAGACTGCAGTGCTCATATTGAAAGGGAGGAGATATATGCTAAAAGGTTTTAATATCACAGAAAGGGAGAGCGAAAGGCAGATCGTTGTCAAATATAATATTGATGTCCACGTTGCTTTAGAAGGATAAGAAGAGGCAACACTCAGAAGGTCTGGAAGGTCGAGACCAGAAATGAGTTAAAGGAAGATTTAGCATATTAAGTAATACTCGGGTGCAGAATCCATCAGGGACGATTGAACAAGAGAGAGTGTCAAGATAACACAGACGACGACCATTCAGGCATTGAATTACCATGAACGGAGGAATAAGTATCGAACGCTGAGCTGAAGGGGGGCAAATTATTATCCTTTGTAAGTTCGTAAGTTTTATCAGGTAACTGATCATCAACATATTTTTTCATCCAGATATACAATGATTTTCATTGAATCCAGAATCTGATAACTATGTGTGTGAAGAGTGAGATGCTGTTATACTCAATGTTTTGAGAAAGGCAACTCCGCGCTTATTTCATTTTTGCGCAGGTGTTATGCAATGCATTGAAGCATTTCTATTTAAATAGTGATTAACACTTTTGTTATCTAAACCAATAAAACAATACTGTAAACTTGGATGTCAAGTCGCGACTGCCTCTGAATAGGGGTGAAGATTTTAAATTCTCGTATGTTTGATGTGCAAAGACTTTAACGATCAAACTACGCATTCTTGGTTGATTTGATATTCTTTACTACTGGGATTCATTAAACAATATCCAAATACCTATAGCATCATGAAGAGCACACTCCGCATGTCTTCTTGACATCTAGAGTTTGATTCCAACTAATAACAGTTCCAAAATTTCTTCATGGTTTTGTACAAAAGAGTTTTCCACCTGAAATGTTATGATTCATAATGCTTGGCATAATCTCTTGTGAGAATTAAGGAGTTTATGTTTTCTCATCAATAAACTTTCTCGAAGGTCTTATGACATTATCTTATTTCAAATTCAAAGGAATAATTATGTAAGCAAAGTTCATTTGATTTACTCATTGCAAGTGAGGATATTCCCAAAAACATACATGATAAGTTTTTTGCCATTGATCTCCTAGTCCTCTCTTTCTTCTAATTTATCTTTGTAAGTTTCCATTTCATCATTTGATTTTCCCCTAAGCATCTAGAATAGGCCATCACCTTGAGTTTGCCTAAAGAGAAATCTACTTGGGACATTTTACAGCCAGACGACCTAATTCATCAATTGAGCCCTTTCACACTGACATTGTTGAACCAGATGTGAAACTGTACGGCCTTTGATGGCTCAAGCAATAACTTGGATATAAAGGATGATAAGGTATTCATTTTTATCTATATGTATATTTTATGTTCACATATAGGAAGATAGAACTAAATTATGCAGAAGTTCTTTATGATATTGAATTATGCATTATTTCATTTATCAATGAAGAGTTTGCATCAGAGTTTGATCCATTGACATCAAAAATAAGTCAAATAATGATGCAATTTACTGATACTATTAGACCTTTGCACATGTGCATTATCAATGAATTAGCATCTTCAGGAGAAACAATGAGATCTATATTGGCACACATTCATGAAAGGTTAGATACTTTGAACACTCACATAAATGAGACACAAGTCCAATGCATGTCTATACATTTGATAGATGCTCCTATACTTGATCATAGGCCAAGACATGCCTGAGCAATACTGAAAAGACCATCTAGATATCAAAAGAACATTGTTTGATGTTTTTAGTGTTATGAGATCGACCATACCTATGATAATTATGTTGCATTTACACATGCATGCGAACATCAGTAGTATGTCAAATTGGAAAGAAAATATGTGATTTTCACACTAAGCCCCCTTTCTAGTTGAGCTTAGGTAGAGGTGAAATGGGAAAATATTTTGAGCAAAAGAAGTTTGATCAAGATCAAACAAATGAGTTAGGGATAATTATGATTCCAAGATCGGACAGAAGGGGAAGATTTGTACTGATTATAGAAAAATGAAGTGCAACATAGTAGTAGGAGAGGAAAACAAGGAATGACAAGGATCATCGTGGCATAGACAGTGAAGGAGTTGGCTACAGGCTTCGTGTTGTGGGGTGACAAAAGCTCTTCGACAAATCTTTCTCTCATCTTAGAGCTTCTCTTTTGTTGCATACATGCGGAAGCGCATGCATAAGCTTCTTTTTGTGTGTGTATTGGAGGTGGAGCATCCATCATTGAAACTATAATCTGATGGCAGTTAATCAATAGAAGAAATGCTTGTTTGCTAAAGATCGAGTGCTAATGATCATGAGCTTGAGGAGATCATAGGAATTGTGTCTATTGTGCTCACCGTGAGAAGTTACGGTACTCTTGCATCATGAAAAGAATATTCTAATATGACTCTGATGACGAACAATTACTAGTGAGAGTTCATTATGTAAGTATGTCATTATATGAGATAGAGCATTTGTTTTCAAAATTTGCGCAAGATAAGTTTCAAATCAATGCTTCAAGGTCCTTTTATTGAGTGTTAAGTATGCTTCCCCAAATTTTACGCATGAATCTATACATGAACTGCTTAATTATTGCTCAATGACAATCTTTACTGCAGCGGTGCATTCAGAGATAGGTGTTGTATGATTGATTGTCTTATGAAGTAAATGCAATTATCCTTAATCAGTAAATAGTTATGCTTTGTTCCTTGCTATGTTATTTTGTCATCCTTCTCGTGCTTCTTTGGAATTGTCCCACGATAGAATATATCAATTTGTATATTTAGAAAGCTGAGGAGTTATGCATTACTATGGCGCTTCTGCAACCAATTATAGTTCTTCCGCTTTGATCATTCAATTCTCTTTCCGCCTGTGCCCACCGATAAAGACGTTGATTGCTCATGAATCTTACCTTGTAAGTGATGAATCTTACCTTGTAAGTGATGTGGGAAAAATGACTAGCATACATTAACATGTGGAATGAGAATTGTGCAAACGGCTCTTGAGGAACGGATCGGAAATTATAGTGACGCTTGAGTATTATACAATTGTTTTACCTTGCAAAAGCAATTCATGGAAAGGAATGTACAATTTAAGTTTAATTTGGCACTATAATGTCAGTAGCAAAACAAAATGGATGCTTTGTGTTTATTCTTTCTGCTTCACCTCCGGTAAGGTGAGCTGCTTTGTGTTTATTCTTTCTGCTTCACCTCCGGTAAGGCGAGCTTAAGATCTGAACAATAATATACCATCTTTGTGCATATTTCTGAGTAAGAATGCTTGAAGAGGAGGTTTGGATTCTTGTTGATAGCGCTAATTCTCTTCAGGAGGGAGCATTATGTTTTCGGAGCTGAATTTCTCCTTTCAGTTTATCTAGAGAAAAGGCCATTCTGCTATTTGTATGAAAACTCAAACTCCCATCTAGAAGTTAGGTGCGCAACCATTCTTAAGGGACAAAGCAGAGAATTAAGAGGATTTATTCCTAAGGATGGTAAAAAGAAGATGGAGATGCGCTGAATCATGTTGTTTTAAGAACATTAGTTAAGCTTAATATATGTGCCAAATTTCTAATTTTCTTGGTAATCACAACATCCGTATATATTGACAAGCAAAATGCAAAGCTCTCTAATATATATTATGTAGAGAGATATTCAAAAGATTTTTGTAAGAAATCATGAATTCAAGGAGTTGAGCGTTAGTTCTTAAAACTTTAGTCTTAGGAGAGCAATTTAGCGAACCAATTGAAACCTTAGATGAATACGTGGATTTGTAAAGAATGCAACGCAGCTCTATAGAGGGAGAGATTAAGATTGAGATCAAGACGAAAGACCGTATGCTTTGCACATCATTGGTATGACAATGAGTAATGCCCATTGAATTGGTTTTGTATTTGAACACATAGTGTTAGATACATCAACGGTAGACACATTGAGAAGGAGCGGCCGAGAGTGAAACAAAACGAGTTATATTTTGTGAAGGTTTTGAAGCTCGACCTTATGTTCGTTATACAGATCTATGAGCAGAGAAATGTTTGGCGTTGCATGCTGAGTTGGTACTTGCAAATGTCTTCACAATAACAAAAGATTTCTTTACAAATTGAACTAATCCTTTCTCTTGATTTTTATTATGCACCACTTGAGTTTGTTGAAAGCACCCAATGTGCGCTGTTTTATGGGCGTTCACTTAATCCATCAATCGAGCCCTTTTGGGGTGACAAGATTTTTTAATACCTTGCACAATATTCCATGGTCCGTTTGCAACCAATACACGATGCATCATATAAGCCCATAATGGGTAATTAGTATTGTACAACTTATAGTGAATAGCCCACATACAAAATACATCATTGCTTTCAGCCATGGACACTCACCAAAATACCTTGATGCAAAAAAATGAATTTACCTCAAAACATCAATGAACAGAACTACCATGTTGAGTTCTACTAGATGTTTAGCAAACTTTGAGGTGCTTATACCGGTAAATTGAAACCTATATATACATTTGGCACAAAAAAGATGAAATTGCGTAGACAAGCACTATGATAGTGCATTTGGAGGCCGAAACTAGCTCATATCATAATTTTGACACACAAAGCAAAGTAGTTTTGAGATCCTAATCGACCAGGCTATGTTCACCAGTTTCTGTGCCATTTTGAACCTATGACGAGACTTGTTGACAATGCCCTAGATGATGGGGTGACATGCTTTGATACCGATTGTTGGACTTTGAGATCTACAAAAGCACATGAATAATAGAAGGAAGAAGAAGAAGAAGTGTGAATAACAACACATGATACTGAATGGTTTACCAAAAGAATGTACAAAGATAAGTAAACCTTTGGGGTTATAGGCATATACACAAGACAGGGAAAACACCTCTTTATCAAAGGAAAAAAATTGCACAGATAGTCCTAGTGTGTTCACACACATCGAAACCTAAATACATCAACAAATAAACTAGGGCAAATATATGTAGTGACTCATCAATTAGAGGCAATCAATTAGAGAGGAGAGGTAGAGGAACCAGGAAATCTTGGTAGGACTAATAGTGGAGAAACGTTGACCACTTCCACTTCACCCATAAGGGGGGAAGGCATCAACTCCTCCACTATCTATGAGCTACATGATCAAGAAGACTCGTCTAGAGTTATCTAGCACGACCAAAATAAAAGAGGATATTTGCCTATTGATAACCTTGATAAGTCTTGAATGAGGTGCTTAGGGCTTCCAATGTTCCCCCCCTAGAGAGGAGGTGGCCACTTCTTAGAGCACTCTAAGGAAACAATAGAGTAATGAAAATATAGCCCTCGGGAAAACCAATCAACAAAATGTGCCAGTGAGGCCACATATGAAATTCTCAATGTGAGGAACCAATATTGTAAATCATACGAGTCTACGAAGTGGAACTATGAATAGACCCACTTTCCTTAAGACTAACTCTTCACATTGTTGGAGTAGGATCCTACAATATAAAGCCAAGACCAGATGCATCAAAGCTTTTTATTACTCAAAAAATAATTTGTACATTATGGCCATAAGACAATACCTGAGAGCTATGTTGAGTATATTGTTGGAGATCTCTACATTGAATTCTCTCCACATTTTTTTGTCTTCAAGCCTTATGTCAAGCATGTAGTCCTCCTCACATGGCATTGAAATATTCACATTTCACTAGAAATGTGATTTCTCTAAGATCTTTGAGATTGCTTTTCTAAGCCTTTGAATGTCATGAATGATGAAAACCTCTTTCGACATTAAATTCTTCTTTCTCTTCTCCTCCTCAAACTCTACTGCATTTCTTGTTAAATATTCATGAGAAGGTATTTGTTGAATTTTTACTAAAGATAGCTTAGGGTTTTTTTTTTGAGAAATATTAAGAATATCAAAGAATTTCTAATCATGCTTGTGAAGAGGTAGAATGGCTTTATCGAATTTATATATTAGCTTAGAAGCAATTCGGCCCATCCTAGCCGTTTTGATGAGCCTACTCACTTGAATTGGTCATGTCCTACCTTCTTTTCAATAATTGGTTTTTGCTACTTTTTCCATATAAGAATCATTTCTACATTATCATTCAAAGGTTGTTGTTCTCCCTCTCTGATCTTTGTTTCTCATTGTTTTTGTAGTTACCTATAGAAGATGAAGACAAGTATCTTGGAAGAGGGAAGGTGTAGCATTCCTCATCAATCCCATAAGCATAAACACTCGGATATACAAAAGACATACATTAATCTCATTATCAAGATAAAAAATCACATAAAAATAATTATATATATATATATATATATATATATATATATATATATATATATATATATATATATATATATAATTAGAGGGAAATACTATCTTGTGAATCTTAAGATGTTAGATTCCAAATACATCAATAGCTTTTGAATGAATGCTTTTCCTTCTCAATACCGTACCTTTCTAAAATTTCTTCTTGATGAAGCCTCTACCTCCCAACCACCCCCAACCTATCACAATTTCATTCACACTCACACTCTCAATCAAACTCTCAGTCACACTCTCAATCTGAGTCAAAATTATAAAAATTTTATTATACAAATCCAATCTCATTCTCATTCTCATTCTAAATCATAGTCTCAATCTCATTTACATGATCACAATCATCATATCAATCCTAGGAATACACATCATAATGATAATCTCAAACACACTCTCACTCTCAATCTCGTTCTCATTCTCATTCATCATTCTTCTAGTTGATGTTGAATGATGAGAAGGATTCCGAAAAAAACAAATATTTCCCTCAATCTCGATCTTTTCAACATTAAAATTTGGTCTTCCATGATCAATACATCATCACTATCAAAGCCCTGCAAAACATCTCATCTTTTCAGGATCATGAGCGATATCTTTCAAGCATGTAATTATCTATGTGCTTCAACGAAATGATTTTCCCTTGAATAAAGACCTATTAGAAAAAAAATATAACAAATATCGTACTTATGATAAAACATGTTAAGGGCATGATGCATTCTAAGTACAAATTATGAATATCAAAAAAGAGAACATGAAGATATGTGCAGAGGTTTTGTTATGCTTTTTAAAGAAGATGCTAATCGGTCCTTCTTTGATCGAAATCATTATATGTAAAGTTAATCTCATTCGCCCAGCCATTATTATCAATAGAAGGGAATTTATGAAAAGGAGGAGGGTAAGGTATCACATCAGCACCGTAAATGCTAGTTGTATGAATATATATTACACTCAATCATAATCTGAAATAAACGTATGCATAAAACAATTGTATCTTCCCTCACTATAGTCACTACGTGAATGTTTTTCATCTGTATTCATGACTTGGAGAATATGAATGTTTAATGGGATACATTCTTATCCTATCTCTCCACTGAACAATGACATTCGAAACATAAAGAATTCTTCAACGTGCTATTTATTACATTCCATAGCATTAGTATTTAAGTATGCGTCTCTGATTTATATGCCCATTATGATCTATTCATCCTACCTTAAAACTACTTAAGAAACTTTGTAGAAGTTTATGAACTTTTACCTTTTTCTCCATCTCCACACTATATAGTACACAATTACTATTATTCAACTCCTTCAGTATGACAAACCGCGACATGCATGAACATCATAATAAACACATGGGCTCCTTGTAAAAAGGAATAGAAAAGCGGCCTATAAAATTGGAAAGTCAGATGGAAAAACTACTAAACTTTAAAGTTCACACCGTGGCTTTTCATGATCGCTTTTTCATGTGTATATTTGGATATATCAATATCCCCTACTCTACGCAAAAGGCTATCTTATCTGGATGGCCATTCTAAGCATCTCTGTGCATGCATCTATTTCTGTACGACATGGGAAAATGACTTTACGTGCACTCGCTTATATAGGGTAGATGACCAGCTATGTGGAGTCTTTATTTATCCCTTGTACTCCATCCTCCGCATACGTGGGCATTCTGCCATGACACACATTGCATCTTCCTCATTTTCTGAGGTGGGGAAAACCAACATTAGGTATTATTTCATCGTTCTTCAATTGCAGTCCAGCACTCATACATTGATCAAGGGCCAACTTTCAAAGCTACACACAATTTCTCACGTGAAAGTAATCTGTTATATTGCATTCAAACACAGTTGCTTGTTTATCTCCACTACTTTAAGCCATTCGTGGGCACGAAAGACTTCTCGGTTCATGGGCGCGAAAGACTTCTCACATGGAGAATTTCGTTCATTGTCCGCCATAATAGTCAAATCTTTTGATCTACTACTTCTTCATTTTCTCTGTCGTGGCGTCAATGTACTATTCGACTCCTGTAAGTTTTCCACACATGGGAAACTCTTGCTCACAACCATCTGTTCTGCATTGATAACAACACAGATAGCAGCCACCTTTGTCAATTCTTTAATCCTTCAAATCCTTCAATGGTAACTAACATGCTCTCAAAAATCATCCAGATATCCTCGTCTCTTGATCGGTCTCCTTCTTAGGCTTCAAAACGCGATGTAATATTGCTTTTGTTTTTCCTTTCTCTATTTTTAATGCGTTTCCTTTTTATGTGTGTATGGGTTTTTTAATAGAGTTTACGTTTAGTTTTTCTTTACATAGCGCTTCTTTTATTTTTGAATTCATTATTCTGTATAGCGAATGACTTTTATTATTTTAGTAAAGGTTTCACACTATGAGACCTATGCTCCTTAGGTTCACATGCACACACTCGTTTTTGTATGATTAATCCATCACCATAACATGATAACATATCCACACAATCTCATGCTAAATTACATATAAACACTTTCAAGAAAGGAAGTACGTAATGTTTCTCTTTGCATTTAAGTAGTTATTTTTCATCCCAACTTCCCAAAAAAAATTACTCGAGATATGTAGATAGGGATCACAGAGAAAGTGTGCGATGAGTTATCAATGTTCATCAGATAACTTCGATAGTCGATACGCTACCATAAGTTGTCTACATCCTTATGCTAGGTATATTACATTCTTCCCCTTTTTGAGGAACTCTCTCCTAAGAGTTGGGAAACAATGGATGCTATCCAAATCAATGCTAACTTTCAATGAAACATTGATGTCAAAAAAACAAAATTGGAATACTTTTATATACATTAAGGATGTGTTATTAATTGGTACATGAATCTAGAACTATTTGACCTTGTACCTTTAATCGAGATCATCTTTCTCAAATGAATTATACTAAACAAAATTCATGCACATGAAAAAAAAAATGGAAGAAAGTGGTTATCTTGCTAAGCTTGCACTAAAGTCCTCTGGTTAATCACACTCTCAATCTCATTTACATAATCACAATCAACATATCAATCATGGGAATAAACATTCATAATCATAATTTCAATCACACTCTCACTCTCAAACTTGTTTTCATTCTCATCCATCATTCTTCTAGATGATGTTAAATGATGAGAAGGATTCCGGTAAAAAAAACGATTTCCCTCAATCTCAATCTTTTCATCTTCATCTTCATCATTAGACTTTGGTCTTCCATGATCAATTAATCATCACTATCAAAGCCCTCCAAAACGTCTCATCTTCACAAGATCATGAGCCATATCTTTCAAGCATGTAATTTATCTATGCGCATCAACCAAATGATTTTCCCTTGATTAAAGATCTATTAGAAAAGAAAAATAACAATGATCCTATTTATGAAAAAACATGTTCAAGGCCATGATGCATTCTAAATACAAATTATGAATATCAGAGAAGGAAACATAAAAATATATGAAGTGGTTTTGTTATGCTTTTCAAACATAAAAATATGTGAAGAGGTTTTGTTATGCTTTTCAAACATAAAAATATGTGAAGAGGTTTTGTTATGCTTTTCACAGAAGATGCTAATCGGTCCTCATTTGATCGAACTCATTATCTGTTAATCTTATTTCCCAAACCATTATCATCAATAGAACAGAGTATAGAAAGCGGAGGACGGTGCGGTATCACATCAGCACCGTAAGAGCTAGTTGTATGAATATATATTACCTTCAATCATAATCTCACACAAACTTATGCATAAAACAGATGTATGTTACCTCGCTATAGTCAATATGTGAACGTTTTTCATCTGTATTCATGGGTTGTAGAGTATGAACGTTCAATGGGATACATTCTAATCCCATCTTTGCACTGAACAATGACAACATTCACAACATAAATAATTATTCAACATGTTGATTATTACATTCCATAGCATGAATATTTATGTATGCGACTCTAATTTATATGCCCATTATGATCTATTCATCCTACCTTAAAACTACTTCAGAAACTTTGTAGACGGTCATGAACTTTTATCTTTTTCTCCATCTTCTCAACAGAACATAGTACATACTTATTATTCTTCAAATCCGTCCGTATGAAAAACCAAGACACGCATGAACACCATCACAAACACATGGGCTTCATGTAAGTATGAATAAAACAGCAGCCTATAAAATCGAAAAGTCGGATTAAAAAACTGGTAAAGTTTAAAGTTCACACCGGGCTTTTTCATGATCATATTTTCATGATCACTTTTTCATGTGTATATTTGGATATATCCATATCCCCTACTCTGCGCAAAAGCCTATCTTATTTGGATGGCCAATCTAAGCATCTCTATGCATGGATCGACTTATGTATGACGTGGGAAATTGACTTTACCTGCACTCGCTTGCATATATAGGGAAGATGGCCACCTTGACCTTGAATCGCCTCTTAAGTGACTACCTTTGTGGAGTCTGTATATTTCAGTTATCCGTTCTATTGCATCCTCTGCGTACGTGGGCATTCCGCCATGACACACAATGCATCTTCCTCATTTTCTGAGGTGAGGAAAAGAACATTAGGTATCATTCCATCGTTCTGTAATTGCGCTCCAACACTCTTACGTTGATCAATTGCCAACTTTTAAAGCTACACACAATTCGTCAAGTGAAAGTAATCTGCTACACACAATTCCTGAACTTTTAAAGCTACACAATTCTTTTTTATGTGCGCATGGTTTTCTTAATAGAGTTTACGTTTTGGTTTGCTTTACATAGCGAATTCATGGGTTTTTTTCTTGACATTGTTTTTTAAATGAGTTTACGTTTTGCTTTACATAACGTTTCTTTTATTTTTGAATTCAATATTCTGTTTAGCGAATGACTTTTGTTATTTTATTATTATTAGACCTATACAATGTCTGTTTAGGAAATTTTGCATTTTTTTATTCTACTCTCTATAGTATATATGCTTGTATCTTCCTCATAATTCTATACACTCTCCTTATGGAGAAACTCAATCAGAAAGTTCCATTAAAATTTAATCTAGTGAAACTCTATGTCATATGTTCCATGTCAGGGGAGCACTAGATTGTGCTCTTTGACTACACTAGATAAGATTTCAGAAATATACTTCTGATTACAAGAACACCCACATAGGGAAAACGATACACGAATATGTGATTGATACAAGATGTCCCATAACCCAGTATTGATAGGTATGAATAACTCAACTAGAGATGATATACAAGGTCCCACAATCCAGGATCGTAAGTATGAAACAAGATATTAGGATTACAAAATTTCCCTTATGGGAGATGAACTAGATACAAGAGAAACTCGATAAGATCTTGTACTATAAGATTACACGAGGAATAGACAAGATGTCCAATAACTAGACTAGGAAAGACTGAAACAAATGAATAATTCAAGAAGTGGAACTGGAACAAGGAACAAGACAAGAACTTGAACTAGAACTTGGAGAGTACTTACTTGGCGGTCACGTATCCAAAGGCAACATTCAGAAGAATTATTGAATATTAACCATTGTGCAAGCTTTAAAATTGAGTGGCATTTGAGTAGAGACTTAATTACTAAAAATGCATGTTTGGTATAAGCAGGGGTACTAATTATAAGTACCCTCATTTGTAGTCCATGCAAAGTCTAGGGACAAGTAGGTGGATTGCTACACTTAAGGCTAAGGAATCTCCTTTCATAAAAAATGTTAATCTACATAACTACTCATCTTGTGACATGATTTGGGATCCCATACTTCAAATAGAATTGACTAATGTACACATATGTACATTGCATGCAGAGTTTAGGATCATTGACAAGTTGGTTCATCTTCACTTGGATTATGCATATTCCGTCAAGCCTACAACTCTTGCAAATGAATGCATAAATAGATCTCAAGCTCTACTTTTAGAAGTTGGATTTCATGGTGGTGATGTTAATCTAATAAAAGATCCAAAGCTTTGACAAAATACAAGTGATGTACTACATGATGTGTCAATGGGATGTGCAAAAGCAAAGAGAATCTTTAGTAAGAGCAATGGAGAACAACTAAATGCAATGTCGAATTATTAGAAAAAACTGTGTGAGCTTATGACAAGTGTTAAAAGCAATCCAAAAAAAGAAAAAAAAAGGGAATCAAAGTGTGGGTTAGACAAGATAAACTTGTGAAGATCGTGAGGCAACAAGTAACTTCTGATGCCTATGTGATTAAATTTAGAAGGGCAACCATAGACCTTGTAGAAGCCATCATAGAGGCTTGGAGTGAAAAAGACATAACTTATTACTTGGTGAGTTTCAAAGAAATTATTTCCTCCACCATTAGTTTTTGAAATAAACATCTCATGATATTTACCTTTATGTTTCTACAACATATTATTCTTTTGCATGGTCCATTCTGTGCAGAAAAGAAAACACTTTCCACATGGAACACTCACGGCATGAAAAAATCTCATTACCAAGAAAGAACAAGCTTCTTCATATGCACAAGAAAAACAGGAGGAGGAGACAGAAAAAGTAGTGCATTCAAAGAGATTTTTTATTGGTTCTTTAGAAGACAATTACAAAGGAGCACATGGAATAGAATCACGAGATAAACTATTTAGATCATGTCATTAAGAACCTTCACCAAATATCATCTCATTTTAGGAAAGATGAATTAAATACAAAAATATTGAAGATTCACTCCAATGTGATGCTATAGTATTTTCAAATATCTTTTAGTATACATATGGATGTATATACAATTTTTGAATACATGAGATTTGTGAAATGAAATGTCATAACTGTTCATTCAGTCTTTTGAATGAACTTGACTCTCGTAAATCTCGTTTATATCTTAGGTGTTATTTCTTTCTCTCACTAGCAATACTTTGTACGTATGAGACCTTTGCAGCCAATGCATAGGTTGAATAACAGAGGAAATAACCAGCTCTAGAAGCATTGAGTCCTAGGGCATAGCCAAATATACTAATGCTATTGTTTTCTCAAGAAGTAACACCCTATATGAGATAAAAGGCAGTGAAGAAAAGCCAATATAGTAAGATCTATTCTTTAGAGTGAACAATGCCAAATTAGGATCCTCATTATATTGCATATGTACAACGCAAAACATTAGTAACTCATCACGCTCTTTTGCTATGATCGCTCTCTACTTATCTCCGGTAATTTTGTTTGGAGTTGAGATGAAGAATAATTACTTATATGCAAAGAGAAACATGACGTACTTCCTTTCTTGCAAGGGTTTATGATAGCCATAGATTGTGCCGATATATTATCATATTGTGGTGATGGTTTAATCATAGAAAAAAGAGTGTGCACATGTGAACCTAAGGAGCAGGTACTTCCTCTCTCTTTGATAACTAATTTATTGGCATAAGATACTTCTTAATCAAACCTACATGGAAGTTTTTAAAACGCTTTGACAACATTAATCTAGATTAAGCACAAGGAATTGAAATCCTTACATGGCTTTTTTTTGCCATTTTTTATCATAATGATCTTGACCTTCTCACTTGAATCGTCTCCCCTATTTGGATAGCTCTAACAGGGTCTCACTTGGTTTTCTCTTTGATGAATAGCTAGAATACAATGAAACTCTACATTAAGATGAATGAGGACTCGGTTTGTGTAGCTTGGATCAGAATAAATGACTCTATGTAGTTTCATATAAGGGGAATCAAAGGACTCTATCTAATTTCATATAAGGGGAATCAAAGAAAGTGATTGTTGACCATCAAAGAGCAAAAAGGATATGGAATAACAGATTTTGTGTTTGGAAACATCTTTGGAATCAAGAAAGAATATGCTAGTTTAGGATCAAGGATATCTTATCGAACCCTAGAACTAACCATGAGGAGTGGGGCCTATTAAGGCATAGAATCATCTCCTAGGTGATCTCAAAATTGTTCCTCATGCTTGGTCATGATCTCCCTTGTATTGACGGACTTAGATGGATCAACGAAAAACTATATAAAGGAGCAAGAATCACGAATCACGTGGACTCACATAGTGCTCTCAATATGTGTTGTTCATATGTGCATCTATGTTTGTGGTTGTTACTATGTATGTGTGGAATATAAGTATGTGTATATGTATGTATGTGTGTAAATGATGTGTGTGTATATATTTCTGTGTGTATGCATGTATATGCATGTAGTATGTGCATGTTTATATGTATGTTTATGCATGTGCATGTATGTAAATTCTACTGGACTCTATGTGTGTGCACCTTGTATGTATACATCCATGTAGGCACGTGCATGTACAATAGGTATTAACATAGATGATAAACGATTAGAAGGAAGTTTGGGATCAATTAAACCTTCACCATGAACTGATGGAATTCAAACATTAGCATGGCTTCTATTGGTCCACCTCTAATGAGTATCATTGTTACCTAAAGGTAAACTTGATAGATGCTATGTATAATAGAGTATCACTTAAATGTGGGAAAGTATTAGCTAAAGTTTAATGTTCTATTGAAGTTTAGCCTAAAAAATCTAAGGTCCATATGGAAGTGCGTCTCTATGTTGACCTAAACTGAGGCATTTAACTCTAGGGATTCTTGAACACAATGTAGGAAAATTTTCATCAAGAGGTCTCAGTACCTTCTCTATGGGGCTCACAAGAAGATCCAAGATATTAAGTGGATTAGCAGGTAAAATCCTTACCATATATGCCTTGAGGGGGAGGTTAAGAAAGGGAGATTGCAACTCTAGAATAGCCTCAAGAAAATTTTAAGTAATCTTAGATTAGAAGAGGAAATTCATAGAAATGAGCTTCAAATATATTTAAAAAATTGGTTGGAATGTAAAGCTGATAAACTAGCAAAAGAAATGTTTAAACTCCTAAATAAAAGGAGGAGCTTCAATCCATGTGAACCAATAAGTCGTGGAGTGCACCACAAACAATGAGAACTTGAAATTGATCATCAAGAAGTTCACTAAACTCCTCAATGTCTCCACTCATTTTCGCTTGCAAAGGCGTGCAGGCATGACCACCATTTTAAGACTAAGAAGAAAGTAGTCCCGAATGATATAATGAATCTTATGGAAGCCCCCATTTTAGAGATGGAAATTGTTGTGGTCATGGACTCACTTCTTGTAAGCAAGAGCCCTGATATAATAGAAAATCTTAGTAATGAGTTCTTCAAGACATTCAAGGGCGTTTTGGTGAACCTCCATCTCTTTTGGAAAGAAGCTCTGAAATTTTGTGATTTTCCAAATAGCTTAAATGAAGGGGTTCTAAGGTGACTCACACAAAGGATAGGAAAATTAATATTGAAAATTGTCAACCTATAACTATGTTGCACATGGGATATATAATCTTTATTAAGGTCCTCACTAATCATATACCTCCCACCTTTAGTCTTGGATCACTGAGGACCAAAAAGGGCTTATCAAGGGTAGAAATATTCTTCGGGCATGAATTATATGTGGGAAGGCATCGAATATACTAAAGAATCTTACCGAGACATTATCTTTCTTAAGAACGATTTTGATAAAGCATATGATTGCCTTGAATGTCACTTCATTCTTCAATCACTAAAGGATTTGGGTTGTGGCCCTAAATTCATCAAGGTGGTGGAAACCGTGAGAAGTAGTGCCATGGCTCATACTAATGTTACTTTTCAACTCTATGAGGCAAACAAATAAAGACACTCTATTAGAGAGGGTTGTCCCCTTGCTCTGCTCCTCTTTGCCATTCCTACTAATGGATTGAGCAGCCTAGGAAATCATGACGTTGAGAATAAGAAAATCAAGGGTTTTCGTCTCCCTAACTATCAACAAAACATGATTATGAGACTATGAGGTCACGATAGGAATGCTCTTGTTCACAATAATTTTAATGGTATTCCCAAATTCTAGCTCGAGTTGAACATCTTCTGCATTGCTTTTGGCTTCGAAATAAATAAATCTTAAATGGCTTTCAAGCATCTTTTTGGAAAGTTGACTGAGTTTTTTGTTAGCAGAGTTGTGAAGAACTTGCTAATGATGAAAATTTCCATCTCCTTGGTATTTTGATAGTTTTTGAAGTGTTAATGTGTAAATGCTGGAATTGGGTTCTCCCCAAGTTCAACATTAAATTAGCTTACTCGAAGGGCATGCACCGTAACTTGGCTGGTGGGGCTATGGTAATAAACACCTTTCTTTCTTCTTTTCGTTATTTACATCTTGCCATGTTGGAGACCGAATGACAAAGAATTGAAAAGGTTGCGAAGCACCTCTTAAGTTTCTTCATGATACGGTAGCCCGATAGGAGGGGTATGCCCAAGATCAAATGGACCACTTTTACAATCTAGAAAGATGACGTAGCTTTTGGAAATTTCGGACATTAGGGAGATGGCCGATAAGATGGTGACCAAGTGGATGATGAATCTCGGTGCAACTACGATGAGTCTTGGTGTAAGATGCCACATTGATTTTCCACCCGGAAAAAAAAAAGATGTGTAGGTAATAATGAAATTTTATGTTTAGGATATTCTGATCATATCTGCAAAATTTTGTAGCAATAATTTTTTACATTCTCTCTAAAAAGTTGTCGCATAAAATTTGTATGTTAATTTCGAGCATGAAAATGAAGGAATCTGAAAAAGTGTTGTATGAGAGAAAGGTAGAGTACTCTTAGTAGAAAAACTTTACCTGATTGAATTTTTTGTAGTTCCTATGTTTTATGTCTCATTTGGTTCCATGAAGATAGGTTAATGAAGAGATTTTTCATGTTTTTTCATCTCTCTCTAGAATTTTTTATTTTGTAGGGCCCAAAAGTGATATCTGGAAGCAGATTTGGACCTGAGGCATCTCTAACATTATTGTACATATTTAAGAACTGAACATTTTTGTCTCTCACAAGCTCAAGCTGATTCCTCACTTTTTTTGAGTTACAGGGTATCGAAAAGTGCCATTTTCCAACACTTCAAAAAAAAAAAAGAGAAGCCTTCATTCATTCATCTTATTCATGTTCGCAGATTTAGAGACCGCACATGGGTATATGGGTTATTTTTGGGTGATTGACGTGTGTGTGAGTGCGTTGCAGGGACCACCTCTATTTTTGCAAATACGATTCTTGATGGTGGACATGAGAAGTAGATGCATAGGTGGTCTGGAAGTCTTGCATGAGACATGCGAAAAGACGCTATCTTGGAGCATGTAGATTCTAAAAGTGCGGGTCTAGGAAGGTGTGATTGGTCGTGCGCTGGCGAAAGACGGAGATCCCAAAAAGACGAAGACTGAGAGATAGAAAAGGATGATGGTCGTACAGTCATGATGATCGTTTTTTGGCTTCTAGAATTGTGATTGAGATTGAGCTTGAGATTGAGATTAAGATTGTGATTGTGATTGAGATTGGGATTGAGATTGTGATTGTGATTGAGATTGGGATTGAGATCAGCTCGGGGGTGGCCGGGTGGATGAGGCTTCACATTGAAGCAATCTGATAGATTTTGTAATGCAAATCAGAACTACTTGCAAATCTGCACAGATAATAAAATTCTCTCTCTTCTTGTCCTGCGTATACTCTGTTTTCCTTCTTTATATCTTATGGTGTCGAAACCTATTATTCTGTGTGAAATTGTGATTCAAGTTTAGGAGACTTGTTACAATTGGTATCAGAGCAGAATTGGATTCTCGGACAAGATGCAGGATTTGAAGAAGAAGATAGAAGAACAAGAGGAGCTTATCCGTAGATTGAATGCAGAATTACATAAAGAAAGATCCAACAAACAAAAAGAGGCTACTGCAAATGCTTTTATGGACCTCAATGCTGAAGGTGGTAATGGTGCGGGCACATCAAACGCACGTAGAGCTAGACAACAATGTGAACCTGAAGAGGACGATGATGCAGGTGAATCTGCACTCAAGCAATTGTTCAAAAGAGCAAAATTAAATGAATCTGATGGTGAGAAGAAAACTAGAGAGGATCTGGAAAGCATGGATCGAGGAACTTCAAGATTTCTTTGACCTTCGCGTATTTAGTGAGGAATCAAAAGCAAAGGTGGCAATTCTGCATCTGCGAGGAGTTGCAAAACTATGGTGGAAATCTTACATACAAACAAGAACATGTGAAAGTCCGATCCTCTGGAAAGAATTTCGAGAGCAAGCAGAGAATCCTTATTGTTCTCCACATTATCGGATGGAAAAGAAAATGGAATTATACTCTTTCAAGTAGCATGAGGATGATAGATATAACTTGTCTCTTGAAGAATATAAGGAGAAATTTTTGCATTTATATAAGTATGCACTAGAAGTTTCTCGAGATGCACTGAAAAGGATGCACTAGAAGTTTTTGCCCCCTTAATACCACCTCTCTCATCAACAAGTGCATCATGTAAATCTACATCAGAAATGGAATGATATGCATCAACACATGAAACCTGTAAAGGCTTAGAAGTTGCCTCATTAGGACCAGCACTAGACTATCCACCTATAAAAAGACGGAGCAAAGTGTCATACATGTCTTTGGAGCTAACTGATATCTCCTTAATAAATGAAAGTAATGGCTGAATAGCAACTTCCACAAAAACAACATCATGGCTAACCAAAATGTATTTAGTTTGTGGATGATATAGATGATTGCCTTTGCTTTCAGAACTATACCCAACAAAAATACATTTCACTTCTTTATCATCCAATTTCTTGCATTGTTGTTCAAGCACTAATGCAAATGTGGAACAACCAAAAACACACAAATGAGAAAAAGATGTCTTACGAACATGTCAAGCCTCATATGGAGTGGTAGCCTCTAATGCCTTAGTGGCACACCTATTAAGTACATATGTTGCACACATAACACCCTCAAGCCAAAAATAGTGTGGTAAAGCCTGACACTTGACCATACATCTTGCCATCTCCATGAGTTACCTGTTCTTCCTTTCAACAATTCAATTGTGTTGAGGTGTATATAGCATTATACACTAATGTTTTATCCCATCTTTAGCCAAAAATGCATTAAATTTTGAAGACATATGTTCTCCCCCTTGATAAGAATGGAGGGTGCCCATTTTACATGCTGACATATTTTCAACCAAAACAAGAAATTCTTTGAAGTACATAAACATTACAAGCTTCAAAAAGCACTTTACATACTTAAGCAGCCTCCCATGGGTAGGTTTGAAAGGATCAACAAGTTTTTCAAAGCTAATATATTTCAAAGGACTAGAGTTGATGCTAAGTTACACATATACTAGAATGAATCCTTAGTTAATCATCATCCTCCATTTTAGATGAGTTTATTTTGAGAGGTTAAGATAAGGAAAGCATTCAATTCATCATCCCATAGGTTCATCTTGAGTATTCCATGATAGATCTTGGCAATTTTGGGCGCCAATGGAGACCCCTGCATGGATTAGTTCTGAATTTCTTTGGGTCCCACTATGTGACTACATGTGGGGTGTTGAATGTCTCGCTTTAGGATGTGTGACGTGGAAACAATGTTGCGTGAAGTGTTTGCATATATAGTAGTTGCCTATTGACTACATATGGTAAAAGCATTTTATCTACATGCACGAAATAAACAAACTTGAAGTTGTGCAATAGGAAATAAAGTTTCAAAAATGGCACAGTCAATCGTTTTTCTTCTAGTAGCATTCCATTGTCTAATATTTCTTCATCTTTGGGATTATTTACAAGCATAGACAACAAGTAAGTAGAGATAAAAATATAAATTGACGATTGGTCTATAGGTATGTCATTGGGTCTTATTAGACATGGACTAGGTAATACTTTTCTCTTTGATGACGTGGTAACATCGATGAATGTAAAGATGAAATGAAAACTAATATGGACAAGAAAACCTATACAGGTTATATGAACATAAGTAGGATCTTTAACACAACTTCAAGTTCCAACTGATGAAATTTATTTCATCCAGAAGAGAAATATGGATGAAAAGAGTGGAGTGTATGTAGCTCTAGTCAGCAAACAGAGTGTCTCTCAACCTTCCCGTCTATAATGTTCTGCAAGATCGTAAGTGCTCAAAAGTGTCCATCAATATCATCAATGCTCTGAAAGAAACATTAGGAAAAAACTAACAAAAGTACATTCATGCGAAATAAAATACACTAACTTCTTCACTAGTTACTTTCAATTCCTATCACATGCATAAAGCTTACGTACATGGATATATACACTTATGCATATGCTCATGCACACACATATTTACTCATGCACTTCCACTCTCACATGCATGTATACATTCTCACTTATGCACATGCACTCTCTCTCTCATGCATGCACACTCTCAACTCATACACATACATGCATTCACACTCATGCACATGCATGATCTCTCTCTCTGTTTATCTCTCTCTCTCTCATTCGCTCTCTCTCTCTCTCTCTCATAATAACAGTAGGAAAAATGCCTTTGATTCCATAGCGGCACATGTAATTCGTATCCAATGACATTGCACCAATCCATGAACGGAACATCACTTATCTAAATAATGCTAAATACAACAATATCCTTGCATGCTAAACTCATGCTATGTCTAGTTCTACTTATAAACTGATAGGTTCTCCCATATGATACTATACGCACTTTCGATTCTCCAAGAAACTCTAAAGAGATAATTCTCTCTTATATGACAAAAGATCACTTTTTCAGCTTTCTCGTTGAACTCATAACCTGCCTCTGTGTATCGTATTCATGAAGCTATTCACGTTAAGAACCTCTAGTTGAACACGTTTGAATTCTTGTGGTAATCCTCAAAAACTTCACAACACATAACATCTTTTGTGGTGTTTTTTCTTTCTAATGATGCATGAAAAACTCTGTGCTACAATAAACTTATGCGACAGACATTGAATCTTCAGCCTTATCTTGTAGAATTAAGAAATAGCGCATCCCAAATCAATGATTAATACAAAACAACTTTTCATGTTATGTTAGCAAAGTAAACAATCTGCTTTCCTATTCGTCCTCAATCTGTGAACACTTTTTGTTGATGAGCATGCAGACGTGAACTAATTGTTTCTTCTACTTATTCTCAATGATCTCTGAGTTCTCAGTGTGCACGATGCAGATAATTCCAAAGCTCGAAAGAAAAACGTATGTGCATATATTACTATTTGTCGTTGTCTCGGAAAAATTAGAGCTTATATAATGTCGCGCATCCACTACTAAACTCTAATGCGGAAGGAGTTCAATAAAACACTTCAACTTATCCGATGAAAAACAATGTATTGATTTAAATACATCTTTTTGAAGGAGATATCTGATAAAGCGGAGATAGATCACTCCTCAAACTTTGATTTATTTCTGTGATTGATGGCATGCTCCAATTGAACTTTGTTAATATAGCATTAGAAAACTACTCTAAAATATGGAGAACTCATTGAAAATATACCATCTGAGCTCCTCCTCTTAGAGGATGCAAACTAAACTCTCCACTTAGTCTGCGCAAACAAAAACTCAGCCCCCGTTCATGCAATTCTCCTCTCTCTCTCTCTCTCTCTCTCTCTCTCTCTCTCTCTCTCTCTCTCTCTCTCTCTCTCTCTCTCTCTCTCTCTCTCTCTCTCTCTCTCTCTCTCTCTCTCTCTCTCTCTCTCTCTCTCTCTCTCTCTCTCTCTCTCTCTCTCTCTCTCTCTCTCTCTCTCTCTCTCTCTCTCTCTCTCTCTCTCGGCATAAATGAATAACTATTTCATCATATGCCTTGAAGATTTCAAAGCTTAAACTTAGAGTTTACCTCAATCAAAGCTTGAAGTGAAGGATGGACAAATTCACATGATTTAATGGGAGCCAAAATCCGTCTTTTTGTAAATTGAATTCAAATCATCTCCTAAGAATGAGGATTAATTTTAGGTTCAATCTCCAACCAACTTGAAGTTAAAAAAAGGTTTATATATACACCATCATTTGAGTCTCGAGTAATGAGAGTGAGTAGAATTTATGATAGCACTCATATTGATAGGAAATTTTACTATATGGAAGTGAGAGAAGCCCTCCAAACATCTTTTGTATCATATGTGCATTAGTAGCACATATTTGGATTCTTTATACTGAGTTGTCAATCTCTCTCTACTATTAGAGTACCTTCTACAACTTTTTCAACGTCTTAAAGAAATTTCTATGTGTATAGGATGCATTGTCAAATATAGTGCATGGATCACTTAGCTAAGACTATGATAAGAAAGCCTATAGAGCTTCATCAACCTTGGATGCTCAGATATGAAGATACGACTGTTTCTATGTGATAGGGTTTTTGTTTCGGCTTGTTCCCGAAAACTCAGATTTACCCCTAAATCTTTCGATATTCATTGCTCTGTGTATGGTGTGTCTAAACTCATGAAATAACTTGCTTAAGTTATCCTAACACTTCAGTTGAAGGCATGCAAAAGCTCTCTATAATCTATGCTAGGTTGTGAGCACTCAACAAAATTTGTAGATCTTGTCTTCCATAAATAGAAAGTTTCTTAGGATTCTTGAAGTCCCACGTTATTTGTTTTGCCTTAGACATTTGTGAATGATGCTCCAAGGTACTCAAGTGGTTTAAGTGCATAGTTTGAAAGATTAGGTAGTGTATAGTGTCTTGAAAGCTATAAACATCTACTATTGAGCAAGTTTTGCCAAGACAATTTCATCTCTACAAACTACATCCATAATTTCTTCAAATTCTTTTGTATAGTCCTGTAGAGGATCATCAAGATTCTAGGTATTTGTTGTTTTATCGTCATTAGCATGGATGTTTGTAGAAGTGCCCCCATAAGTTTTCTCTTTACTAGTGTATAACTTTTTAGCAATCTTCTTTGTGGTGTCCATGATCTACAAACAAAAGGAAAGAGAGGAGGGTCTTTAACCTTATAAATATGAAAGCACAAAAGCAAGACAAAGGAAGGATTAGAGACATCAAAAATTCAAGAGATAAGGGAAATCTGAAGTTGTCTTATTGCACATATCACTTAAATTGGTCATGCCAAGAAATGCAAGCCATTGATTGATTTCTGGTTTATTTCCTACAAGAACTTCATAATGACAACCTAGTGTTCAAGCAATTAGGGCCATCCAAACTTCTCATATTGCCCTTATGACTTGAATCGGTCATGTGGAATGACATAACCTCTCATGTTCTTTCATGTGTATTTCATGACATCAATCAATGGTTAGCCACTTATTATTATCAAAAAAATCAGACATATATAAAATAGTTATAAAAATCCTTTTTATCCCCTCCATTTTTGGGTCCACGAGCACAAACTTTGAGGTCTAACTCAACATACTCAAATTTTGTAAAGTTCATGGAGATTCGCTCATCAAATGTACTAGCTAGCCACATACTCCCTCATGTCAGTTCCCTCTCTCTCCATACTAAGAGAGTCACCATATGGCTTCACAAATGGGTGTCACATGGCACTTATGGGTGAGACCTTCTAAATCTCTAAGTGGTGGTTCACCTCTACGTTCCTAGATGAATCTAATATAACATTCCCTTCCCCCTTAATTCCATTTTTTGTCTCAAAAATGATATTGGAAGGTCCTAAAGTAAGAGAGACTAGATGGAATAGTACTCCCACTATATCCCCATGTATTTGGTGTACATGATCATATCTCAATGTTCTTTCCTTGTATCCTTCCCCTTAAGAAGACTCGTGGGAAGCTAATAAAAAATTGGGAAACTCTCTCAAGGGTGCTAACCTGCTCCCATGTAGCAATACCTTGTGAACTACCTTTCCTCTTTATTAGAGACTCTTTATATAAGTAACTCCTCCTCCCTTTCTCTCGAGTGTGTAGTATGCCCTTAGCCTCATGTGGAACAGTCTTAATGAAATTAGGCTCTACTACCTCACTATCTGGAATGTTGTTGTCAAGTTCACCTAGCCTCTTCTTAAGCCAGCTAATATCAAATATTGGATGAATCCGGATATTCTTACAAAGTAAGAGCTGGTAAGCCATCTTTACTATTTGCTTAAGTATCACGAAGGGTCCACAATACCTATGAGATAGTTTTGGATAGGGTCCCATCTTCATGGTGTTATCTCTAATTTTTGTACCAAATAAAAAAAAACAGTATGTACTACTTCAATGGGTCAAAAATCTAACTCTATGCGTAGAAATCATACAAAAAAACCATAATTATAGAAGCCCTTGGGAAAGAATTAACCACCATGCAATGTAGAGTAGAGTTAGGGCACATAATTCCATCATCTGCTTTGTCAATTATTGCAACTCCCTCAATGATGTTTATCACTTTCAATTGTTCAAGCCAAAAGATTGCCTTATTCAGGCATTCATATGTTCAATAACCATGATCCCTCCAATGAAAACACAAACAGAGTTTTTTTTCACTCAATAAGTTTGCAGTCTTTTTACCAATGTATGGGTTGATGCCTTCTTTGGTTTTCCACCTAAGCAATATTTCTTACTTTGATTATTAAAATTGGATGTCATCTTTGAATTTTTCATCTTTGTTATGGAAGATCTCTATGGCCTATGTCATCTAGAAATGAGTGTATTTCTATTCACGTTTTGCATATTGAAGTTCTCCATCTTCTTAAAATTATCGACCATTGCAATAGCATCCAAGGAATTAATAATCTCTTCTCCTTGATCTTGTATGTGTGTTTGATGCATGAAATGTGTGCCAAGAGGTGTTATCTATCCCTTCTCTTTGTCATTCCACCTTTGTAGTGTACCTGTGAAGCTTTGTGAGTGTTGGAGTGAGAGTTGGTGTTTCCTGCCATAATATTTTGGCGATAACTTGAAGTAGGCACATGAGATTGAAACTACCATTGGATATCTTGAAAACAAATCAGCTCTTGACTATATTCTGGTATTAGAGCTGAAAGATATGTTATCACTACAGAAAGTATCACAATACACATTTTCAGTGAGAGAGGTGTTGTGAGAGATAGACTTCCCTAATTTCCATGTATTAATTGAACATCCATTTCATTTACTTTCACATCTACACATGTATTCATACACTTGAGCATGTCTAAGTCCTTGGATTAATAGTTTAACGAGTGTATCCAATCCATCACTATACACACTTGTTGATGATTGAGGTATATTCTCCTCCATTGCAAGTCACTAAGACATTGTGAGCTTAGTACACACGTTTTCCACCCCGTTGTCGAGGACATTCCGATCAAGGTGGCTTTGTGATGGTTAAAGTAATGATGTGAACGTAATGAGCTTGAAGAAGTGATCTTAGATTTTTAGCAAACCAAAATTTATTGCACTTGTTACTTCATACACTTTTCGTGTGTGTGTGTGTGACAAGTTTTGAGCTTTAGGTTAGAGAATGAAGAAGCTAGGGTTATGAAGTAAGAAGTTGTGTCTGGTAATACAAAAGATCTTTCATTTCTAGAAAAATAAAAAAAATCATTTTTTTTCTTGGAGTATCTTGTTCTATCCAGAGGTCAAACCCAAGAATTACCATATTCACCTCACTTGTTTTTGCAAGTATTGTGAAGAGCGAGAGGTGATAAATATTGCAAGGGTGGTATTTCCTGGAAATCTGTGCAAAGTGGGAGTTAAGCGCTAAAACCTGAGCAGAATATCCTTTGATGTGAGAACTTCATTGTGTGTAACTCCAGACATTGTTTGATCACTCATACAGGGTTAAATGACACAAGACTTGTATCATTATTATTGTATCGAGAAATAGAGGAGAGACTTTTTAGTTACATGCACATAGGGGTGAAAAGTACAACACAAGGAGCACTTAGCCAAAAAAATTATGGAAATCAAAAAGTCCATGTATCATGGCCGGTTGAGTTTGGTATCACGAGAGGAAATTCCAATGTGTCATGATACTTGGAAAGTATCGTGGTTTGTTGATACCTCATACTCCCCATATATCACAATAACTAGGTGTCATGTATCATTGGTTGAATATCGTGATCACCCAAGATCCTATATGATCAATAGTGTGAAGTATTGTGCGTGAAGACCTAGGGTTTTTATTGTGTATCATGCATCACCACTGATATTGTATTGTGTGCTCTTAGTATTGTGTATTGTAGGCCTCATCAATAGCATGTATTGTCTGCATTGAAGTATCACATATCATTCAATGTTGTATCATGCATTATTGATACCCTAGTGTACACTGTATCGTGTATCATGGAAAGTGCAAGTATCATATCGTCTATTCTAAGTATCATCGATCGTGTTCAATTAAGGTATCGTATCATGAAATCCGATTATTTTGTATCCATGTAAATTGGCGTACTATGTATCATCTCAGTTGAAATACCATGTATCATGGAAAAATAGAAACCTTTTTTATTGGAATCAGAAGTGAAAACTAAGAGATTCCAATGCTTTGTTTGAGGTCTGTGGAAGCACGCAAACAACACAAGGAAAAAGAAGAAGTTTGAAGCACAACACACAATATTGAAAGTATACCAAAAGAATGTACAAAGATAAGCGATCTTTTAGGTCTATAGGATGCAATGAACAAGGAGCTAGCACTCATGTATAAGGAAGTGCCAAGCTCTCTCTAAACAATTCACAAAAGGAAGTAAGTTGAAACCTTTGCGGAAAGCTTCAAACTTCTCCACACAAAGCCTTTGCGAAAAGATCTACAACGTTCTCTTGTGTGGGTACTTATGGGAGACTAATCTCTCGAGCATAGAACATCTCCTTGACATAATGATAGTGCACCTCAATGTTCTTAGTATGAGCATAGAACACAAGGTTCCTCACAGCTGTCAATGCACTCTCATTGTTAGACTAAGTGAAGATGGTGGTGGCATAAGGCTGACCAACACCCAAATTAACCATAAGGCATCTGAGCCACACACACTCAATAGTCGTTCTAAAAGTTGCCCTATACTTAGCCTCACAACTAGAAGTGGCCATAGTGGGCTACTCCTTGCTCAACCAAGATATGCATGAGCTACCAAGCATGAATCAAAAACAATTTGGTGGACACATGAGTTTCATAGCAACTAGCCTAATGAAAGACAAAAAAGCATGTAAATTTGGTGTTAGTGATCCCTACTTGGGATAAAACAATCCAAGAAGTCGGGTACCAGTCAAGTAGCACAATATGCTTGTAATCACTTGCTAATGCTTGACACCTAGGAAATTCATAAACCTAATCATTTGTGGGATGAAAACTAAGTATTTGGTAGAGTAATGCATAGTAAATCAAGCATTCCACAACGTGCTTATAGAGAACAACATCAAATGCATCTTCAGCATCATGAAGACTCAATGATAAACCTATTTCCATAGGAGTGGTGATAGGTTTGTAGTCGTCAAGGCCAAAATACTGCAATAATGATTCAATATATTTTTTGACACAAAGTGGTTCCACCATCAACTTGCATAATTTGAATGCCCAAATAATGATGCAAAGGCCCCAAATCTGACATCTCAAATGAGGGATGCAAATCAGCCTTAAAATGAGCAATATGCTTCTGATGAGGACCAATGAAGAGCATGTCATCAACAAAGACATGGCTCGCAATAATCATTGGAAGATCACAATTTAATTCTATGTAACTAAAGAAGTTTACAGTTTCAGGTTTGAAACCATCATCAAATGGAGGAAAAGGAATGATTTATCCTTTCTAGAGGATTCATATGATAGTCACGCTAGACAATGCCATGTTCTTGCTAGACATTGGCCTTTTGGCAATGGATAATCACGACTCCAGATTCACACAAAAGGTCTATATTGATTATAGAAAAGGAAGCACAACAGAATAGTAGGGGAGGAAACAATGGATAAGAAGGATCGGGCTAGCAGGTATTAATGATATATGGAGGGTAGAGGCAAGGACAACATAGGGGGAGGCACAGCTTCTAGAGGCTCTTGGCGACTTAAGAAATGAATAGAGGGGAAGAAAGCATAAACGGGGGGGGGGGGGGGGGGGGGGGGGGGGGGGGGGGGGGGGGGGGGGGGGGGGGGGGGGGGGGGGGGGGGGG
>MU263486.1:0-42013 GCA_020310875.1 Ceratopteris richardii
TGGTCGTGGTGGTGGTGGGGGGTCGTGGTGGTGGTGGTGGTGGTGGTGGTGGGTGGTGGTGGTGGGGGCCGCGGGGGTGGTGGACGAAAGAGGAGGGGACGGTGGGGTTGGAGGGGGTCGAGGTGACGGTGGGGGCCGGGGGGGTGGTGGGGAAATGAGAGAGAGAGAGAGGAGAGAGAAAAGAGATAGGGAGGGAAATGCCGCGATACAGACCCCCACATCAAGTCTTTGCACCGTCTCGGTGCAATTCCCGAAGCCGAAAACAAGATAGTGAAGGAAGTTCTTCTTTCTTGACTTGACTCAGATAATCCTTCACCCTAGAGAAATAAAAAAATAATAAATATATATATATATATATATATATATATATATATATATATATATATATATATATATATATATATATATATATATATATATATATATATATATATATATATATATATATTTTTTCATACTTTTTTTTGTTTTTTGTTTTTTTTTTCATACTTTTTTTTTCATGCTTTTTTTTATTTATTTTTTTTTTTTTTTTATAAGTGCAATCACCAAATGAAATATAGTAGGTACGGTGAATGATATGCTTCCAATTTACCTTAATTCAGGTACTTCTTCACCCTAGAAATATTGACCAAGGGTATCCTCTTACCTTGCAAATCCTCTAGATGTACTGCTCCATGAGGTAATACCTTTATCACCGTGTAAGGTCCTATCCATTTGGGTGCCAGTTTGGTTGGAATTGCTGGGACCTGATGCACTAAAACCATGGATCCTTCCTATACTTCATTGGACCTCAGATACCTGTCATGCAGTCTTTTGCGCTCTTCTTGTGTTACCTGAAGTTTTTGCATTGCTCCTTCTCTATATTCTTCTAATGCCACCAATCTCTGAATGGGGGGTTCAATTCCAATGGTTTTGATTTCTATTTCCTTTCTGATAATGAACTCGAATGGTGCCAATGCCTCTTTTCCATATACTAAACGGAATGGAGTCTCGCCTGTGGTTCCCCTTTTCGTGGTTCTGAAAGCCCAGATTGCACCAATCAATGCTAGCGGCCAGGAGCTTTGATGATCGAAAGATAATTTGCGAGGCAGTCCAATCAAAATCTTATTGGAACTCTCTGCTTGGCCATTTGCCCTGGGGTAGTAGGCACAAGATTTTTTATGGAAGATTTTGTACCTGTCAAATATAAACTGGAGCAATTGATTTACAAAATGTGTGCCCCTATCACTAGTAATTTCCAGTGGGCAACCAAATCTTGAGAAAATACGTTTATACATAAATTTAGCTACTGTTAAAGCCATGCAGTCCACAGTAGCTTTAGCCTCTATCCATTTAGTGGCATAGCATGTGGCCATCAAAATATACTTTTTACCTCCAGGTTGACCAGTTGGACTAATTGGTCCTATGAAATCAAGACCCCATGGTTCAAATGGGAGCCATCCTGTAGATATGACCAATGGTTGGAAATTCAATCTGGTTGGCGCGGGAGCACATCTCTGGTAGATGTGGCATTCTTTAGAAAACTTGATTGCATCCTTGAAAATATGAGGCCACCATAAACCTTTGTGGATGATTCTATGAGCCAATTCTTCCCCCTTTAGATGTCCTTCATTGTGTGCAGCCTCTAGCAGAAGATTTACCTCCTCTGGATAGACACACCTTCTCAATATATCATCTTGACAGTATTTATATAAATTTCCATTTATAAGAGAATATGCTTTGGTTTTCAGGAGCAATCTTCTCTTTTCTACAGGTGTCAAGTGTTCTGGGATCTTTCCAGTAGTCAGAACATGGAGAATTTCATCATACCAACCAGTCCGGATTGCTACTAGAAAAAGATTGCTATCCACCAATTCATCATTAATACCTATTGCCTTTTCGCTCATTGCCGTCGTGGACACTTGATCTGCCATGCAGTGCTCTTTTCCTGGCTTAATATGAATATCAAAATTAAATTCTTGAAATAGGAGTAACCATCTCCAAATCCTTCCAGCTACTCTAGGCTTGTTTATCAAATACTTCAAGGGCTGATGATCACAAATAACAATGAAATGTACACCAAGGAGATAATGTCGAAACTTCTGAAGGGCAAATACAATAGCCAAACCTTTCTCTTTCCGTTGTACTGTAATTTCTTTCAGCTTGGTTGAGTAGTCTGCTTGCATAAGAGATAGGTCCTATCCACTTTGTGAGATGATGGTTGAGCTAGAACTGCACCAACAGCATGAAGACTAGCATCTGTATGCACATGAAATTCCAATGACCAATTAGGAACACTTAAAAGGGGCGCAGTACATAGCCTCAACTTTAGTTCACAAAATGCTTTGTCAGCTTCAGCACTCCATGAGAAAGGGATCTTTTTGCTGGTAAGCCTTGACAAGGGCTTAGCAATTTCCGAATACATCCTAATGAATCTTTTGTGATACCCTGCATGGCCAAGAAACTTTGCACTTCCTTTGGGCTTTGTGGAATTGGCATGGAAAGAATAGCTGTAACCTTTGCAGGGTCAACAGTTATGCCTTCAGCAGATACTATGTGACCAAGAAGAGTGCCCTTAGTGACCAAAAGTGACATTTATCAGGATTCAATTTCAAACCTGTTTTGAGACATTGCTCAAAAATTTCTTTTAGATTTTCCAAATGGTCATGGAAATCTTGAACTGGTGCCCTTCTATCTGTACCTGAAAATACTAAAAAGTCATCCATGAAAATGCGTAGAAAGGTTGTTAACCATTTGCCCAATATCAGATACATCGTTCTATTAAATGAAGCCGGTGCATTCTTCAAACCCAAAAGCCATTCGAGTATAGACATAAGTGCCCCAGGGAGTGACAAAGGCTGTTTTGTCCCTATCATCAGGATGGATCACTATCTGATTGTAGCCACTAAAACCATCCAAGAAACTATACAAAGTGTGACCAGCTACCTCTTCAAGTACTTGCTGTGTGAAGGGCTGAGGAAATCCATCTTGAATAGTCACTTTATTCAAAGCACGGAAATCAACACATACCCTTATTTTTCCACTATTTTTTTCGGCACAATAACCATAGAAGAAAGCCACCTGGAATGTTCTACTAGCACAATTATACCTGCTTCTTCTAGTTTTGTAATCTCTGCTTTTACCGCCTCTGCATACTTCGGATTGAGTCGATATGGCCTACTTCTTACAAGCGCAGCTCCCTCAACCAAGGATATCCGATGTAATCCAAGCTCTTCTGGTATTCCTGTTAGATCTTTGTAGGACCATGCAAAGACACTTTTGTAAGTAAAGAGCAAAGAAGTTACCTTCTGTAGTAAATTAGGATAATGCCACAACCAGGATGCCAAATGGACTACTTGAGGGTTCTCTTCATCCCCTAAATTTACTTCTTGAACCAATGTTTCAGGACTGGCCTTGTTTGATAAATCATCTCCATTATATGCAGGAGTGGAGTTTAATTTATATTCTGCAACATGTTCTTCCATCCATCCTTGAGGTATATCTCAGAAAGGAAGATCTTCTCTGCCCTTAGGTTCAAAATATTCTACCTCTGATACTTTTATCTGGGTTGCTTCCTCAAGGCTTGTGCTTTCCTGCAATTGCTCATTCTCCAACACCTTGTGGTCTTCATTGCCCTTTCCTGTAATTACCTTATCTGCAACTTCTTCCTCAATTTCATTAATCTCCACTGTGCAACACTCTGCACTTCCCATCATCCAATTTAACAATGTATCCTCTTCTTGGGGTAGAGAGGGCATTACCTGAGTGTCCCAAGTATATCCAGTAGTTTTTCCTGAGTCGAATCCTTCTTCCAAATGTAGTTGCAGTTGGCTATTGGTATTTGTTGAAATCCATAGTTTATTTTTTCCCCAATCTTGTAAAGCTTTTGCTTGTCTCAGCCAAGGTCTCCCCAAGAGTAGAGGGTAAGAAGTCTCCTGTGGAAGTGCAATAACAACAAAATCTAGAACAAAATGGCAGCCCTGTACTACCATCAGTACCTTCTCAATAATGCCCAGTGGCGCAACCCGATGTTGATCTGTCAATGTAACCGTGAATGGTGCCAACTTGGTGGGGTTCAATTTCAGCTTCTTCATTGTAAAATCTGGCATTAAATTGATACCAGAGCCTCCATCTATGATCACACCTGTGAGAGTTTCATCCTTTATACAAACAGATAATCTTGAACTTTGGTAGTCTGCTAAGGGTGCAGGGGGAGAATCAACCATGAATCCATCTATACTAGGTGATTGGACTAAGTGAGCAGAGTGTATAATCTTCAGTAAGTCACTTCTTATTTTTGAATCCATCCTTATAAGTTCATATAGACTAACCTTGTGATGAATACCTTTCAAGATCTGTTCAATGTTTACCTCCTGAGTGTTTTCTTGCAGACTTGTTGGCTGGCCCTTCAAAGAAGTAGTCATCTTATTATAAGCTCCTTCAATTTGTGCTTGGTCCTTCCATCCAGACTCCTTTTCTTCCTCTTTATCCTGAAATCCTTGTTGTTCATCTCTCTGGGTTGCAGCTGCTTGCCTAGCTCTAGTCATCATGGGCATTGCAGAGGATGAAACAGCATAAGTCTGAGTGGTTTTTCCTTCTTCATGTGGAGAGACTGCAATCATATGAATTGGAGCAGGACGACCTCTTGGGCAATCTTTGGTATAATGATCCTTGGCCTCTGGACAATGTTGACAAGGAGGTGCATCTTCTGGGAGGGAACACCTATTTTGCATGTGGCCATATTCACCACAACGATAGCACATCAAGGGTCTATTATATCTAGGCTTTGCAGGCCTATTCTCCTCTATATTAGATGTATTTGAAGTACTAGCATAGTATGAATCCAAAGTTTGAGGGTTACCTCTCTGCTGTGTACCCTTGAGGTAATAACAATCTCTGGCTTCATGACCATCTTTTCCACAAAATTGACAGCTTACCTTAATAGGGCAATTAGCATTGGAATGTCCATTGTTGTTACAGATTGTACACCAAATTTGTCTCCTTATATCCTGAGTGGTCTTCAAATCTTCTAATTCTCGGTGAAGTTAGGCCACTTCATCATCAGTTCGACGCAGTGGTGGCAAGTCCTTCTCTTCTTGTTGATTTTGTTGCATCTTCAATGCCTCCAGTTCCCTCCTTAGTTGCTCAATAGGATCCAAGTCTGCAGCATACTTAGGTTGTGTATCCCCTTCAAAATGTTGCCTTGCTTCTTCAATGCGTGATGCCGCTGCAACAAAATCATTGAGGGTGGCATCCAATCTAAGAGACTCACGAAGCTTCTGCTGTGATGACCTGGGTAGAGCCTTCTCTATCCACTTTTTAACCAAAAAGTCACCTGGAGCATGTGGCAGACGTGCAACAAGTGCTTTTGTTCTAGTGTGAAGTTCATGAAAGGATTCACTTGGTCTTAGCTTCAAATTCTCTAGCTGATCTAGAGCTCTTTCCGAGGAATCACTTGGTCGGAATGTCTGTGAGAACGCCGCCTTCAAAGCCTCCCATGTAGTGAAATGGCCATCTGCATATTGACTATACCATTTATCTGTAAGACCCTCTAATGTGGATGGAAAGAGTGCCAGCATTGCATCCTCTCTATTTTGCAAACCTCGTCCACGGCATAAAGAGATGAATCTTCTCACATGATCATCAGCATCCTCATAGGCTTGTCCCTTGAAGGTAGGGAATTTGATATTTAATCTGGAGAGTAAATGAGAGAGATCCTCCATTTGTACTGGTGTTTCTTCGGACATATCTGAGGAGAAGTCTAGAGTTCTCCTATACCCCTCTTTCGACAATGGTGTCACACCCAAATCAATTGATAAATTTAGGGAGGGCAGAGGGGAGGTAGACTCACTAGTCGTGGTTATGGCTAACTTGTTAAGGCTCCTCCGAACACGAAGAGACTCCTTATCTGCCCGTGTATGGGTCATGTACCTACTTGCAAATGTAATAGGGCAAAAATACCTCTCACAGAAATGCAAAGGTCCCACCGGGCGTGCCAAACTGTAGAGGAGGTACTGGGGTATCCGCTTTTAACAAGAGTAGAGAGTGAAGATTAAACACGTCCAGTACATCACCTACTCAAGGGGGTTCTCTTTAGGGAAGTATACCCTTTAACATTTCTGTGAGCAGGTAAGTAACACGGATTGCACAGAGTAGTAAATACTTCAGAAAATATGGACAACCAATGACCAGGGAAGACCATACACTTCTTGATTCGAATCGATTACAAGGTTGGGTAGAGTGATGCTCAAAAATGCAAGCTTAGGGCTCACAAACCACCCTAAAAGTATTAACCTCAATACAGCTAATCAGCATAAGGGCCATTGATATGCAGGCTAACTCAGAACAATACAAATGGTAGAATTTCTCAAGAGAATAGAGGTTAATCAACACACTGACTCACAGAAAGGAAAATAAATCCAAGCTACTCTCTTACACTATAGTGCTCATAGCCCTCCACTGAGAAGCCTACCCTCTGTATCCACACTACAGAGTAGCTTCTACAATCGGCTTGAAACCACCAAGTGCAAGAGAGAACTTTGGCACCTACGTACGAACCACTGTATCTCTAAAAAATTGTACCCCAAATGAGCACAAATCCATTGTTTTTATAGGCCCCAATAGGCCAAGAGGGCCTTGCCGATTCCTCACGTCCACTAATCACGCGTCGCTTGATTGCCAAGATTGGAGGGGTAGATCAAATATTCCACTTGATTTGAATTGGATCCTCAAAATAGGCAGTCGTCATGAATGGTTGGCGGCAACACTCATTTCACCACTTTTACTTTTACCACTTACACCTTTATTGTCACTTTTGGATGCAAGCTCAGATCCTTAGTTTGTGCCGCCCGTGATATTTGAATGTCCCTGAGAAGCACATCCTTCACCTAATTTTTGTAGTAGCTTTTGATCCTTCATATTAAGTGAGTTGTGTGGGAGGTGAGTTGTGGGGAGTTTGAGAGAGATTACAGGGTTTTTGGAGGGTTGTGGAGGGTTGTGGAGTTGTGTGGGGTTTGTGGGGTTTGTGGGTTTTGTGGGTTGGGTAGGAATAGGAGTGAGTTATGGGGAGTTGTGGGGGTTTTTGGCGTGTAGTCAAAATTTGATCCAACATTTCAAAGTTATTGTTTCACCATTGGAAAGTACTCGTCGAGAGCTTTCCAACGGTATATAACACTATAGGGTTTGGTTGAGAAATGATCCTCCAAATGTCCATCCAAACTATATGAGAGCCTTATGTAAGGTGGTGGTGGTGGTGGTGGTGGTCGTGGTGGGTGGTGGTGGTGGTGGTGGTGGTGGTGGTGGGGGGTCGTGGTGGTGGTGGTGGTGATGGTTGTGGTGCTGGTGGGGGATCGTAGTGGTGGTGGTGGTGGTGGTGGTGGGTCGTGGTGGTGGTGGTGGTGGTGGGGGGTCGTGGTGGTGGTGGTGGTGGTGGTGGTGGTGGTGGTGGTGGGGGGTCGTGGTGGTGGTGGTGGTGGTGGGTGGTGGTGGTGGTGGTGGTGGTGGTCGTGGTGGTGGTGGGGGGTCCTAGTGGTGGTGGTGGTGGTGGTGGTGGTGGTGGGTCGTGGTGGTGGTGGTGGTGGTGGTGGTGGTGGGGGGGTCGTGGTGGTGGTGGTGGTGGTGGCCGTGGTGGTGGTGGTGGTGGTGGGGGGTCGTGGTGGTGGTGGTGGTGGTGGTGGTGGTGATGGTGGTGGTGGGGGGTCGTGGTGGTCGTGGTGGTGGTGGGGGTCGTGGTGGTGGTGGTGGTGGTGGTGGTGGTGGGGGTGGTGGTGGTGGTGGTGGTGGTGGTGGTGGTGGGGGGTCGTGGTGGTGGTGGTGGCGGTGGTGGCGGTGGTGGTGGTGGGGGGTCGTGGTGGTGGTGGTGGTGGTGGTGGGGGTGGTGGTGGTGGTGGTGGTGGTGGTGGGGGTGGTGGTGGTGGTGGTGGTGGTGGGGGGTCGTGGTGGTGGTGGTGGTGGTGGTGGTGGTGGTGGGGGTGGTGGTGGTGGTGGTGGTGGTGGTGGTGGTGGTGGTGGTGGTGGTGGGGGGTCGTGGTGGTGGTGGTGGTGGTGGTGGGTGGTGGTGGTGGTGGTGGGGGTGGTGGTGGTGGTGGGGGGTCGTGGTGGTGGTGGTGGTGGTGGTGGTGGTGGTGGGGGGTCGTGGTGGTGGTGGTGGTGGTGGGTGGTGGTGGTGGTGGTGGTGGTGGTGGGGGGTCGTGGTGGTGGTGGTGGTGGTGGTGGTCGTGGTGGTGGTGGGGGGTCGTGGTGGTGGTGGTGGTGGTGGTGGTGGTGGTGGGGGGTCGTGGTGGTGGTGGTGGTGGTGGTGGTGGGTGGTGGTGGTGGGGGCCGCGGGGATAAAGATGTAAGCAGGTTATGGCACCGACGATTTGGGCATCTCGGATTTGCAGTTTTGAAGGAGATGCAACGAACAGGGATGGTTGCTCATATGCCTGCATTTTCAGAGTTGCAGGAACCTTGTGAAGCTTGTATGATGGGCAAGCAACAACGAAAGGCATTTCCAAGAGAGACCAGCAATCGATCTCAAGCTCCTCTAGAGTTGGTACATGCTGATCTCTGCGGTAAAATGTCTACACCTGCTTTAGGAGGATCTTTCTACTTCTTGCTGTTAGTCGACGATTATAGTAGAAAGATGTGGGTTTATTTCATTCGAGAGAAGGCTGATGCTTTTGAAAAATTTAAAACGTGGCATAAGTATGTAAAAAATGAATCAGGAAGGAAATTGAAGAAATTTAGAACAGATAGAGGAGGTGAATTCTTGTCAACAGAATTCAACAATTACTGTAAGGAGCATGGTGTGAAAAGGCAACTTACCACAGCTCATACACCCCAACAAAATGGCGTTGTTGAGCGCAGGAACAGGACAGTAGTTGAAATGGCTCGTTGTATGTTGAAGGCTCAAGACATGCCTGATTCATTCTGGGCAGAAGCAGTCAATACAGCAGTCTACATCCTCAATCGAAGCTACACAAAAGCACTGAAGGGGATGACTCCTCAAGAAGCATATTCTGGTAAAAAGCCTTCAGTTTTGCATTTCAGAATTTTTGGTTGTTTCTGTTATGCACATATTCCTGATTCAACAAGATCAAAGTTGGATTCAAAAAGCAAAAAGTGTGTCTTCCTAGGATATAGTGAAGAGTCTAAAGCATACAGGTTATGGGATCCTGAGGCAAGGAAGATTTTGTCAGCCGAGATGTGGTGTTTGATGAACGACCACACTTAGTAGAAGATAAAGGTAAATCTACTATCTCATCAAGCGGAGAAATATCTCACCTTGTGCCTATCAAAAGACAGGTTAAAGTTGAGGAGGAGGAAACATCTGATGGAGAAATTTCCTCAATAAAAAGCCAACCAGTTGTAGCTGCACAGCGTAAGCCACTACCGAAGTGGGCACAACAGCTCTTTGATGATCTTAATCCACATGTAGATGTACCAGAATCATCATCGGATGGATTACGAAGATCAAAGAGAATAGAGGAGCAAAGAAGAGCCTCAGAACACATTGTTAACATGGCTCTAATGGCAGATATCATGGGTTCGATAAAGGAACCTACCACCATTGAAGAAGCCATTGATGATCCAGATTGGAGAGCGGCAATGCAGTCTGAGTATGATAGTATACTCAAAAATGATACATGGGATCTAGTCGACTTGCCGCCAAAGAAGAAGGTAATAGGTACTAAATGGATTTGGAAAGCTAAGTATAAAGCTGATGGAACATTAGAAAAGTATAAGGCACGATTAGTTGCACAGGGTTTTTCACAGATTGAAGGATTTGATGTTCAAGAAACTTTTGCACCAACAGCACGCATGACAACTATTCGGACGGTACTTGCAGTAGCTGCACAAAAGTCTTGGCCTATTTTCCAGATGGATGTCAAATCTGCATTTTTGAATGGTCACCTCAAGGAGGAGGTATATGTATCTCAACCACCAGGTTTTGAGGTGCCCAATTCAGAAAATAAAGTTTGCAGGTTGAAGAAAGCTTTGTATGGACTTAAGCAAGCTCCACGGGCTTGGTACCAACGAATAGATCATTTTTTCAAAAATATGGGTTTTGAAAGAAGTACTTCTGATGCTAACTTGTATGTAACGAAAAGGGATAGCAAGCTAGTTGTTGTCATTGTATATGTAGATGATTTGATCATTACAGGAGATCATCAGGAACTCATCAATCAAACTCGGATCAGCTTGGGAACTGAGTTTGAAATGACAGACTTAGGTCTACTCCATTTTTGTCTGGGAATTGAAGTATGGCAAAGGAAGGATGGCATTTTCATCTCACAACAAAAATATTCCAAAGAAATTCTCAAGGCATTTGGAATGATGGACTGCAAACCAACTAGCACACCTATGGAGGTAAATCATAAGCTATCTATGGATGATAACATGCCTGATGTAGATGCTAAGAAGTATAGGAAGCTCGTTGGAAGTCTTATTTTTCTGTGCAACACTAGACCAGACATTTGCTATGCTGTTGGAGTGTTAAGCAGGTTTTCCAACAAACCTAAGGAGAGTCACTGGAATGCTGGAATGCGAATTCTAAGGTACATTGCAGGAACCTTGGATTTTGGTATTTTGTATACCACAGGTGATACACTCCAAGGATATTGTGATTCAGATTGGGCTGGAGATTGTGATTCTAGAAAATCAGTTTCTGGATATTGTTTCTCACTTGGTTCAGGAATATTTTCTTGGGTAAGTAGGAAGCAACCAACTCTCGCACTCTCCTCCACTGAAGCAGAGTACAAAGCAGCTTGTTTTGCTTCTTGTGAGGCAGTCTGGTTAAGGAGAATTCTTGCAGATCTTGGCTTTCCATCAAATATGCCAACTGTACTCAAGTGTGATAATCAAAGTTGTATGGCTATTGCAAAGAACCCAGTATTTCATGCTCGCACCAAGCACATAGAAGTACAGTACCATTACATTCGTGAGCTAATTGAAGATGAAATTGTGGAGCTAGAATATTGCCCAACAGAGGCAAATTGTGCTGACATATTCACTAAAGCACTTGGAAGAGAGCAGCTCAACAAGCATCTTCAACAGATGGGCATAGGACCGAGACCTACTTGATTTATCATCGATAAACATTGAGGGGGGGTGTTAGTATATGATCAATGTCTACCCCTCATGATTGTATGCACATTTTGTAAGGCCCCCTTTATGAGGAGAAGCCAAGCATGCATTACCCAATTGATGGCAATCCCAACTTGAATGTTGGATGAAGGTCATATTGGACCATGTAAGATATTATAAGGAAAGGGAGTCAGAAATCATTTATATTTGTTAGGTCGGTTCAACCAGTCTAAGCCGTGTATGGCAATTACGCGGGCGGTGGCCGCCCACGCTCTACCGCCCATGTATAGTCGTCCATGGCAGGCCACCCATGATCCTATATATACATGACTTCTGCACTACCTAAGACATTGAGTTGAGCCAGCATACCTCTACCTTGTATCTCCCTATCTAGAGTTGTCTAGATCACCATTTAAGCTCTACCTTGAGAGCGCACGGGTGGACAACGCCATCATCTTTGTACTTGCTGCTAGTAGAAAATTGTTGAGATTCTCCTATATCTGTTATCTTCTCTGTTATTGCTCCTGTGTTATATTGCGTAACTATTGTCTTAGAGGTAGGTGGAGTCACTATATATGAGTTCAAATTCTTGGAGGCTCCAGGGAAGGTTGTTTACTTAGACAACTATGCGAAAAGATTGTACTTAGTGATGGATCATCATAGGCATGCATACTTTTGGAAGAGTGAGTCAATCTCTCCACATTGAGATCTAACATTTCTCATGGCCACCGCAGAGGAGGGTCATCTCAGATTCACAGTAGCCACAACCACAAAACTAGAGAAACAAGAGGTTGACGTATTTTGATGACGATGCACCAAAGTGCACTCTCCTTATGGAGAGCTCCACGATGATATCCTCGAAGTAGAAAACCAAGATGCATGCACCGCACACAATACTCTCCATAGAGGCTACAAAATACATGGAAAAACACAGTACATAGGGAGCATGAACACAAACTTCTTAGGTGTTACAAATGTGGTCAAACTTGTAGTCTATGGCTAACTAGACCACTATATGTTTTTCTTAAAGAACATATACAAAGAAGTGTTTGATGGCCATTTGGCCTTTCATATGGATAGTAATGGTAACAATCTTGCACAAAAGGCCAATATGTCCAAAGGAACGATGCGAGAAAAATACATCATGATAAAGAATACCTGAGTGTAAGTATACAAACTATACCTCCCACCTCATGGGCAGGTTACAGAGTATACAAGCGGTTGTGTAAGAGCATGAATCAAGTAACACCCATCAAGGGACAATAGTGTCGAAAGCTATCTTGTGGTAGAGCTTCAGTCAATGCATCTGCAGCATTATCTCGAGTATGAACCTTCTCAAGGAAAATGTGCTCAGTGGCTAAGAAATCTCTAATTAAGTCATATCTAACATCAATGCGCTTGGTCTTTGCATGATATACAGGATTCTTAGCCAAAGCAATGCCACTCTGACTATCAATGAGCAAATGAGGTACATGCAAAACTATACCAAGATAACAAGCAAGATGGGAAAGCCACACTGCTTCCTTACATGCCTCACTTGTTGCACCATACTCTACTTGTCTAGTGGAAATAGTTGTAAATTCTTAAAGATGAGATCTCCAAGAGATAGCACCTCCAAAAGGATTAAAAATGTTTCCTAATGTAGAATAATGATTGTGTACACAATCAAAATAGTTAGAAGCTGTGTACCCAATAATGGATGCTTTCAATCCACCTAAGCATAGACACTTGTCCTTAGTGCCACTCAAATATCTCAAAATCATCTTAACCACTTCCCAATGTTTCTTGCTAGGTTAAGACATATATTTGCTCACAACTCCCACTGTAAATGTAATGGTTGGTCCCATAGCTACCATATCATACATGAGACTACCAACAACACACTAATAGGGAATCTTGGTCATGAATTCCTTTTTCTCATCTGATTTGGGGCCATCATTGTGGTGTCACATGGAAAGAAGCACCAAAATCTAGCAACCATGTGCGGGAAAGAGAATCAACTGACAAAGCCTAAGTTGGCACAATACTATCAAGTGTCAACACATCAACATCATCAGAAATAGCATTAATTTCCTCAATCTTCACAGTCGAAGTAGATGGTGCAAGTAACTATTTAACATGCCCATCAACACTTTGTCATTTACCTTTAGCATTCTTCAATGCATAACGGTCTTTTTTCATGTGTCCTTTCTTATGACAATAATGCCATTCAATATCCCTCTTCCTTGATTTACTTCTTCTCTTATTCCATTCACCATGCTTTTCCTTGTTCTTTCTCCTTCCACGTTGTTAGTTCTTTCCTTGGTAAGAATCACGAACATTATATGCATCTCTAATCTGAGTGCCAACCAAAAATTTTCTATGAATTCCCTCACTCAAGAGTGCTCCACATAGGTTAGCATAGACCACTTTACCACCATTTGCACTATTTCTAATAGTTGTGCAAAACGTATCCCATGGTGATGGCAAGGTGCATAACAACAAGACTGCTTTCAATTTATTATCCATATCCATTTTTTGAGCCTGTAACTTAGAGAATATAGCATCAAACTCATTAAGATGAGCTCAAACACTATCTATGTCCTTCATGAAAAGGCCATATACCTTTCTCATCACATACACTTTATTTGATGCCCTCTCTTCTTTATATGTATTGCATAATGTCTTTCAAAGCTCCTCAGCACTTTCATAGTTCAATATTGTAAAGTAAACATTATATGCTAGCTGCAATTGAATGGTAGACTTGCCCATTTCATCTAGCTCATCCTAGTCGTCTTCATCCATGTTAGTAAGCTTCTTTGAGATTCCCTTTACTGGCTTCCATTTCCTTCTTTGAATAAGCATATGTTTAAAATGATTCTTCCATAGAGCAAAGTTTGTGTTGTCAAACTTTGGGATCTCAAAATCGTCTTTGCCTACTTTGCCCTACAAGTTATAGCTCCCCGTCAAAACACTGCCATTAGACCTTGATCCACTAGACATGCTTGAGATCTCTAATGCAGTGATGGTAGACAACTGAATAAAATGATAATGGAGCTAGAGGAGTCCTAATACCACTAAGGCTCAAAGAAGGATGAACAAGTGTCAAATTCTAGGATGGAATCCCATCATTGTCTTGCTCCTTCAATTCTGTGCATCATCTTCTTCGCCAACAGTAATCTTGGAGAGGTTGCTGCTCTCTCTCCAGAGCTTGAAATTGAGTGGAAGATGGCTCAATGGAACGATATTAGTGTCTAGTTTATGCCTATACATTTTCATAGAATTTGGTTTAGTAGATTGGGAGCAATCTGAGTTTTTCTGTATTGGGGTCAATCTCTATATATTCTTGAAAAATAGGAAGTACCACCAATGAATGTCGCATTCATTCCTATAGCAGATTTTGCTTATTCCTAATACTCTTGTGCATTCCCATACACTCAACCCTATGTGTATCACACCCATAAAAGGATTTTTTCTAATTGTGATCACGCTGGTTGCTATGGGCATTTGAAGTTCATTGTCTTTGTTTTGTATCGACTCATTCTCCTTGATGCACCAAAGTACATAGTGTGTTTCTTTACGCTTATTGCATGCCTATAAGGTCTATTTGAGTCTCCATAAGCTCAAGGGCTGGTCTTGTGCGGGTTGGCTAGACCAAACTTCGTCGCTTCGAAACACACTTTTCTACCTTCTACAAGCTTCTTCTTCTTTCAGTGGTATCAGAGCTAGATCAAGATGGGTGATGGCTTTCCCTCAATGATGGAGGAGCTTGATCGACACAACTACGCGGCTTGGCAAATCAGAATGGAGGCCTATTTGCAACGTAGAAATCTTTATGGAATTTTAGGAGGTGATGAAGCTATGTCTATTCCAAGATCCATCGGAGGACCTACACAAGAGGAGACAGATAAGCTCACACTTTAGTGCGCAAGGGATGCTCAAGCAAGGTCGTACATACTAAACTCTATCTCTGACTTTCTATTACCACATATTAGAGGATGCAAGACATCTCAAGAGACTTGGGATGCCCTCGAGACTTTCTTTCCCGCTAGTACCAAAGCAAGAAAGAATCATCTTTGGAACGAGTTCAACCAAATGAAGAAGACACCTAACAAACCATCACAGAGTTTGTTACCAAGGTCAAGGAGGTTAGGGATCAGTTAGCATCCATTGTATAGCTTATTGAAGAAGAGGTCATCATGAGGCAAATTCTCAACGGCATTCAAAGTGATAAGCAATGGAAATGCTTCACGACAGCTTACGATATCATCATGGATGTGAAAACTCCGGACTTCAACATCTTTCTTGGACAAATCTTTAATCAAGAAGCCAACAATAGAATAAAGGAAGGTAAATCTTATCATGGTAATTCAACTAGTGCTCTATATGCAGATAAGAAGGATAAGAAGCAGAAAGGCAAGAAGAAGGAAGAAGATGAAGAAGAGACTTCTCAAGCCAACTTTGCAAGCAAGAGGAAGTGGAAAGGGAATAAGAAAGGACCAAAGCAAGACAAAGCCAAAGGTTAGAATGTTCAACCTTATGCCATATGCGATAAGACCAACCACACCACTCAGAATCGCTGGTTTAATGCGAAGACCCAGAAAGGAAGTGGAAGAGGTGGATATGGCAGCAATAGAGGCAGAGGTGGACACAACTTCAACAATAACAATAGAAGCTATAATAGAAAGGACTACAACAATTATTCAGAAGATCAACCACATGAAGACTCATTGCTTCTTATGAATCTAAGCCACAAAGAAGGTAAAGAAGATGATCATTTGTTCTACATAGATTCAAGATGTTTGAATCATGTTGCAGGCAACATTGGTCTTCTATCTGATTTGGAAAGTCCAAAGCATAGACATGAAGTGCCAATAGGGGATGACAAAAAGCACAATGTGGAGAAGATTGGTAATGTCAAAGCTTCCAATGGCAGTACAAACATTCTGAGTAAGGTTCTTTATGTACCCACTATCACTAAAAACCTACTAAGTGTAGGCCAAATAGTTGAAAAAGGCTTGCAAGTTAGGTTCACCCAACATGGAGCTTTTGTGGAAGATCCGTGTCAAGGCTTCAAAAAGATAGCCCGAGGTGAGAAGCATGGTAGGCTCTTTACTTTTGAAGTAAGAGAAACCAAGAACATAGCTCTATTCAACTTTGGGACTCAAACCCTAAGAGAGCTTGAAGTGTGGCATAAGAGATTTGCTCATGTGAATGAAACAACCTTGAAGGATATATGCAGGGATCAAAGTGTTCTAGGACTGCCGAACATATCAAAGCAATACATGATCAATAGGTGTGATGCATGTCAGATTGGGAAGGCAGAAAGACAACCATTCAACCACAAAGGCTACATCCACAACAACTTATTGGACCTAGTACATACAGATGTATGGGTACCAAGTCCAGAACCTTCATTGGCAGGATCAAGGTATTATATCTCATTTATTGACGACCATAGTAGATGGATTGTTCTATACTTTATCAAGAGTAAGAATTAAGTGTTTGATTGCTTCAAGACGTATCTTGCACATGTGGAGAATCATATAGGTAGATCACTAAAGAAGCTCAAATCTGATGGAGGGGGAGAATACTTCTCCAAAGATTTTGATGAGTTCTTGCAGGAAAAAGGTATCAAAAGGGAAGTGACTACTAGGTACTCTCATCAACTAAATGGAATTGCACAGAGGAGAAACAAGACATTGGTTGGATCAGCCTGAACAATGCTGGAAGAGAAGAAGTTGCCACATTATCTATGGGCAGAAGCTATTTCAACTGTTGTGTACCTAGTCAATAGACTACCATCCAAATCACTTCAAGGTATGACTCCTTATGAAGCATGGCATGGAAGAAAACCTAGTCTTGGACATTGCAAGGTTTTTGGTTGTTTAGCTTATGTTCATTTACCATCACAAATAAGAGGTAAGCTAGATGAAAGGGCAACAAAGGCAGTGTTTATTGGATATGATTCAACTTAGATGGGCTACAGGTTCTTCAATCCTTCAACCAAGCAATTCACTACAAGTAGAGATGTGTTTGAAGAACACATGTCTTGGTATGATGAAGACAAACAAAAGGTAACACTACCATATGATCTTGATTCTAACTCTCATCAATTAGGAAGCAAGCATGATACACAGGTCCAGGATCCAAGAAGTGATACAGATGATGACCAAGATGAAAGAGAAAAGGATTACAAGCTATGGAAGTAAAGAGGCAAAGCAAAGATGCAAGAGGTTGGAGAATGCTCAAAACAAGCACCTAGAAGATTAGCAAGAGAGAAGAAACAACCAGAAAGGTATGGATATGATTCCACATTTGTTACGAAGCATTCAATCTACTTGGCAAAAGCCTCTATTTTAGAGGAAACCTCAACCTATGAAGAGGCAAAGGGAAATCCTAATTGGGAAAAGGCCATGAACGAAGAGATAGATGCACTGAAGGAAATTGACACTTGGGATTTGGTTCGAATATCGCCGATTCAAAAGGTAATTGGTTGCAGATGGGTATATAAAGTTAAAAGAAATTCAAATAGATCAGTTTGCAGGTACAAGGCAAGATTAGTTGCCAAAGGATGCTCACAAACGCATGGTATAGACTATGAGGAAACATTCTCACTAGTTGAAAAGATGACTACAATCAGGACATTGATAAGTGTAGATGCTGCAAGGAATTGGAGAGTCCTCCAACTTGATGTGCAAAAAGCATTCTTAAATGGTTGGATAAGTGAAGAGGTATACATGTCACAACCACCAGGTTTTCAAAACCCTAATCAACCATCCTATGTTTGCAGACTTAACAAAGCCTTGTATGGATTGAAACAAGCTCCAAGAGCTTGCAATTACAGGTTGGTTACATATCTTCAAGATCAAGGGTTCAAAGCTAGCACCTCATATCCTTCTCTATTCATCAAAAGGGATCACAATGAGGTTATCTATCTATGTGTATATGTAGATGATATTATTAAGATAGGTGATGATCTAAATGGCATTCAAATATCAAGAGACACATGCAAGAGGAGTTCAAAATCAGTGACCTAGGTGAGCTCACATATTTCCTAGGTATGCAGGTGATATATACAAATGAAGGAACGTATTTGACTCAAAGAAGATACATTTAGAATCTTCTTCTCAAGTTCAAAATGGAGAACACTAAACCTGCAGGTACACCTTTGGAGATGAATCATAAACTTAGTGTTTATGAAGGTGAGAAAATTGAAGATATTAAAGAGTATCAAAGCTTGGAAGGTAATTTGATATATGCTACTCATACAAGGGCAGACATCTCATATAGTGTGGGAGTGCTTAGTTTGTTCATGCACTCACCAAGAAGACCACACATAGATGCGGCTAAGAGAGTACTTAAGTATCTCAAAGGTACAATCAACGAAGGTATATTCTATGCTTACTCTTCAGATTTGTATATCAAATCTACTCAGATGTAGATTGGGTTGGAGCTAAGGATGATAGAAAAAGTACACTTGGTTACTTAGCATTTGCAGGTTCAAAGCTAGTTTCATGGAGTTCCAAGAAGCACCCAACAGTTGCTTTATCTTGAACTGAAGCAGAGTATAGAGGCTTGACCATAGCAACTCAAGAGGCAATATGGTTAAAAGCATTGTATACAGATTTGGGACTTGTGAGTACCAAACGTCACATATTTGGAGATAATGTAAGTTCCATGCATTTAGCGGCAAATCCTATTTTCCATGCGAGAACCAAGCACATAGAAGTTCATTACCACTTCATCAGGGAGAAGCTCATGGCAAATGAGATTGACATTTCTTTTGTTCTTACTGAAAAGCAAGTAGCAGATAGGATGACGAAGGCACTTGATGGAATAAAGCTTTGTAGATTCAAAGCTATGGTAGGTATTCAACCTATCAAAGAATGAAGACTCAAGCATACTTTAGCTTGAGGGGGAGCTCTTGGAACATCAAGCTTACACTATGATTGAGGTGGATTTGATCTACATCAAAGGCTATCGCATCGAAAATTTATTGTATTTTTTTGAGAGATTTTTTATGGTTCATTTACCTTTATATAAGCATTGAGCTTTACACATGTAAAGGTAGAAAGATAGAGCCCAAATCCCACGAATTTGTGGTGGTTGAAGTTGCATTCAATCAAGCAATCAAATCACCTAAAAGTAGATCAAACTAGATCTTCACTTTTCCTAGATTGTAGGAAAATGAATTGATTCCCTCCAACAACCATTCCCTCCTTCATTTGAATTCAAATTTTAATTGTAGAAGTTTTGGAACACTCCTGGGGTCTATATAAAGACTTGAAATCACTTGTACATTACATGGAAGCAATAAACATACACTTGTGACCATCATTGTCTTGCTCCTTCAATTCTCTGCATCATCTTCTTCGCCAACAGTAATCTTGCAAAGGTTGCTGCTCTCTCCAGAGCTCCAAATTGAGTGCAAGATGTTTCATTGGAAATTTATTAGTGTCTAGTCTAGGCCTATGAACTTTCATAGCATTTGATTCAGTAGCTTGGGAGAAATCTGAGTTTTTCTGTCTCGGGGTCAATCTCTGTGTATTCTTGAAAAATTGGAAGTACCACCGGTGAATGTCGCATTCATTCCTATAGCATATTTTGCTTATTCCTTATACTTTTGTGCATCACATACACTCAACCATTTGTGTATCACTCCCATAAAAGGATTGTTTTAATTGAAATCACGCTGGTCGCTATGGGCATTTGAAGTTCATTGTCTCTTCCATAGATAGTAACTTTTTTGAGTTAGTCGACCCACGAACCTATCTATTTTGTATCGACTCATTCGCCTTGATGCTCCAAAGTACATAGTGTGTTTCTTTGCACTTATTGCACGCCTATAAGGTCTATTTGAGTCTCCATAAGCTCAAGGGCTGGTCTTGTGCCGATTGGCTAGACCAAACTTCGTGGCTTCGAAACGCACTTTTCTACCTTCTACAAGCTTCTCCAAGTTCTTCCAGTACCTACTCATTTCTTGGAGTGTCCATCCATCTCTCCTAACAGTGGTATCAAAGCTAAGCTAAGGTAAAATGGGAGAATTTTTTGCTTCTTTCATTGATAAATTGGATAGGAACAACTATTAAGCATGATCCTTAAGAATGAAGACATACTTGCAAGGAAGGAGCCTCTATGGATACATCTCATGAGATGAGGAGATGCCCATATTCAGAAGCAAAGGACAACCTACAAGAGAGGATCATGAAAGACTAAACACATGGTGTGAAGAGGATGCATTAGCAAGGTCTTACTTACTTAACTCAATTTTTGATTTTCTTCTTCCACACATTAGGAAATGTAAGACATCCCAAGAGACTTGGAAAACAGTGTCTTCATATTTCTCTTCCAATACAAGGGCTAGGAAGAACCAATTGTGGATTGAGTTTACCACTCAAAGAAAGCAACCCAAAACAAGGCATCTCAGAGTATGTGAAAAAAGTCAAGGATATAGTGATCAATTGGCACGCATAGGAGAAGAAATTGATGAGGAGCAGATTATAAGGCAAACAATCAATAGTATTAAAGTTGATGAGGAATGGGAGAGCTTCACAACTGCCATGGACTTGTACATGGACATGCAGATTCCAGATAAGTAAGTCCAAAGAGGAAGGGAAGAACAAGAAGATTGAGGATGAAGGTGCTACCTCGGAAGCGAACTATGTAGGGAGAGGTAGAACCTAAAGAGAAAGGGGGAGAGGAGGTAAGCAAGATAGGGGGAGACCTTATAACGCCTCACCATGTAATATTTGTGGATTGTTAAATCATACTATAGATGAGTGTTACAAGAACAAGAATCAGAGAGGTAGAGGATATCAAAGAGGTGGATATACACAATTAAGAGGAAGATTCAATCACCATCACTGATACAATAACAAATACAACAACAACTACAATAGCAACTACCAAGGAGGCTAAAAATCAAAGAAATATTACAACACCTATACAGAGGAACAAGAGGATTCTCTTCTGATTGTGAATATGACTTCAAAACCATTTATAAATGATGACATCTCTTGTACATTGAGACAGGATGCTCAAATCATGTTGTAGGCAATGTACCTCTTCTATCTGACCTTGAGAAACCAAAGGGTAAGCATGAGGTACAAATAGATGTTGACACCAAGCAAATAGTGATTAAAGTACGAAATGTTAAGACCTCTGATGGAAATAGAAACCTATTGAGCAAGGTTTTATATGTACCTACAATTACCAAGAATTTGATGAGTGTTGGACAGATTATGGAAAAGGGTTTGTAGGTTAGATTCAACCAATATGGAGCATTTGTGGAAGATCCCCAACTGTTATTCAAGGGAATTTCCAAAGGAGAAAAGACAGGTGGATTATTCACTTTTGAACTTGAAGATACAAGGAATATTTCACTTTATAGTTACAAAGACCAAACACTATCATAGCTTGAAATTTGGCATAAGAGATAAGGGCATGTTGGTGAAAGAACATTAAATGAAATATGTAGAGATCAATGTGTGCTTGGGATACCTAATGTATCCAAGCAACACATGATATATAAATGTGGTGCTTGTCAGTTTGGAAAATCTCATAGGTTACCCTTCTCAAGGAACGGCTACATGCATGAGGACTACGTGGAGCTTGTCTATACAGATGTTTGGGGACCCAATAAGGATCCCTCAATTTCTAGATCAAGGTATTAAATCTTTCATTGATGATTTTAGTAGGTGGACTATCTTGTACTTTATGAAGCACAAAGATGAAGTATTTAGTTGCTTTAAAAAATATCTTGCACTTGTTGAGAACCAAACAGGAAGAAGCTTAAAGAGACTAAGGTCAGATGGAGGAGGTGAGTACTTCTCAAATGAATTTGATGCATTCTTGCAAGATAAAGGAATCAAGAGAGAAATTATATTAAGGTATATCCCTGAGCAAAATGGGGTGGGAGAGAAGAGAATCTTCGTCATTTTGAGCATTTATAGGATATCTTTTTGTTGTATAGTCCTAATCTAAAGCATTGTAGAGGCATTTCATCTTATGTATATTTTCATGCTAAAAAAGTAACTATCAATAGGAATTTTCAGTATTTTTTCTTGTAAGAGTGTGGTTAAAAGGTTGAATGATCTTATGTTTGAATTAAGAGATTTTGCTCCCACTAACTTACCTAGATGGATACCACTAGAGAGGGGGTACATTGACCATGCTATTGAGGTAGTTACTTACACTAACCCTATATGTAAGCCACCTTATAGGCTTCGTGTTTCTCACTATTCAGAGGTAGAGAGGTAAGTAAAGGATAAGCTAGATAAGGGCTTTATTAGACCTTCTAAGTCACCTTTGGCATTGCCATTTCTTGTAGTTAAGAAGAAAGATAGCTCTATGAGACTATGCATAGATTATAGGGCACTAAACAAGGTAGCTATCAAAAATATTATTCCAACGCCTAGGATGGAAGACCTATTTGATCAGTGAAATCAAGCTAGGTATTCTATTGTAAGAGACTAAAGATTACAACCACCATGCGCTATAGAGATGAATCTCCTCCCAATCTTATTTTTGTATATATAAATACTCGAATCAATGAGGACCACAAATGTAACTAGATTGCACAAGTGCATGTGCAATCTCCTCCACTCATTTAATGTCTTCCACTAGATTCTACTAGTTGTTGGAGTGATCTCAACCACTACTTTAGAACATTCCACTAGAATCCACTAGTGAATGGTGTACTTGGCACTCGAGTTAAGTCTCTATAGACTCAAGTTCATGCATTTTAACTTGAGTGAGAAGGTTGTAGAGCTCCTTGTTTAAATTGTTTGCCATTTCTCCCCATGGGGGTTGAACACAAGATCGCCTCCTTCAAAACCTTGAGACTTAAGCATTAGCCTAACGCGATCACTTGTTAAAGTGAGTACCTGAACTTATGCTTAAGTCTAATCTCCACATTGTTTTGCATACACATGAGTGACCAAAGGGTGTTCGATTTCAAAATTGATTGATTGGTTCAGATCCTTAGATCATAGAATTACTTCTTTACATTCTTTTTCCCGCTGGGATAGATTTTCATCCTCAAAATAAAGCTATATATAGTAATCTTACGCAACCCCCCAACCTCATGTTTTAAAACTAAAAGAATGTGTCTCATCACTGTGGTGGGATCGTTTCCTAAATGACTTAAAACACCTGCTAGCTTTGGACTTTGAGAAACTAGTCCAATGAAAAAGTAGTGAATGAATAATAAGGGTGGATCTGAAAACATCCATGCCCAATCCACTTGTTGTTCAATATGCCATCTAGGCAGAAACATGCAAAATGGGTGGATTGCAACTAGTCCATTTTTGGGCATAAGTGGTGCCTGGAGTTAGTAACTTAGGTTGGATTTTTATCCCTTTCAAGACTTTCAGAACTGGTGATTCACTTCCGTTCGATTTGAAAAACTAGAAGTTTGGTTGGCCCAAATATCAAACTTATATGTTTGTACAATGGTTTACTCCCAACTAACAATTACTTGTTTTTTTCCACCCAACTACTTAACTTCACCAAGTCCATTTCAAAATCAGAATTGTCCAACTTAGGAATTTTTTGTTAGAGACTTTAGCTAAAAGTTTCTGTGAATTATCAAGGTAATGAGTAAGTCAACTTAGACTCATGATCCTTTGAAGATTTAAAAGGTTTCTTGCATAAAACCTCTATGTGGGATGTTTAATTTAGTTGCTTGGTTCCATTTGGCTAACCCTGGACTTTCACTAATCTAAGCATCACATGGCATATGTGAGTCAAATCCATAAGATTCTGAAAGTGAAAAGAAAGAGCTAAAATATTGTACAACCAATTCAAACTTTGAAGATACATAAAAGTTGCAATGACTCGAGTCTTTAACTTTTCAAACATTTGTTTCAACAAGGTACTAATGCAATTTATCTATCTTTTAAGGAAATAAAATGGATTCTAAAAATGATTGTTGGGTTAAAGCTAAAAAGCATGCAACCACAAGATACCAGTGTGCTATCGAACATTAATGTGTCAACCCTAAAGGGTTCTATTGATGTTTTCTTTACTCAAATAATGCTTCAATTGAGACTTACTTCATGCCTATATTCAATATTAGTGACTACTTACTAGGAATGCAATTCTTGTGTATTTCTTTGAGTCAAAGGATTGAATTTAGCGAGTTACACTAGAACTTGGTTCTTGACTTAGTCAGTCGAATCCCTAGTTAAAAAGATTAATTTGAAGTAAAAGCCCGACTTCTTCAGAAATTTATCAAATAGTTCTAAATCAACAACACTTTATCTTGTTCTGACAATAGACATTTTAGCTACAGGCCTGAATGTTTCCTCATAATCAATGCCATATGTCTGTGCATAACCTTTAGCTACCAATCGTGCTTTATACCTACTTATGCTACCATCAACATTATGCTTTACCTTGTAAACCCATTTGCAGCCTATGGATTTCTTTCCTTGCGGCAATGGAACCAGCTTCCATGTATCATTTCCATAAAGTGCAGCCATCTCCTCATCCATAGCTTTTTCCCAATCTGCATTACCAACTGCATCTTCAAAACAAGAAGGTTCAGCATCTTGTATTACCTTTGTCATGTAGGCACAATGGCGAGCCATGTAGCTATCATATGTCAATCGTTGCACTGAATTATGCATCCTCCCAGATCTTCTTGGTCCTGGGTCACTTCTCTTGTATCATCTGCATGTGCCCTTCTTACTCCCGGAGTCTTCATAGAGGGCAATCCAAGTTCCTCATCAAGACTCTTTTCTGAACCGCTTGAATCTCCATCAACGTCTTCAAAACCTGCACGTATTTTACTACCAGCATAAAGCTTTTCTTTACCTTTCTTGGATGTATTTGATGAATTTGCTGGACTGAAATTTCCACGCAATCTTCCACTCCATGGATTTGAGTTGGAACTATTGCTTGGTGATCCATCCGGTCCACTCAAAACTTGAGATTCTGCACTAGATTTTTCAGCATTTTCTTTGTCATTTGGTTCAAGATTTAGTCCTTCTTTGGCATCTGCATAGAAGCTTGACATTTCATCAAATACCACATCTCTGCTCACCTTCACCTAGCATGTGAGTGGGTTATAACATTTGTACCCCTTTTGCTCAAGGGAATATCCAATGAAGACACATTTTTCTGCTTTCGGATCAAGCTTCGTCCTCAACTCATCTGGAACATGTACATATGCAATACATCCAAAAACTTTTAGATGTGATAAGTTTGGCTTTTTACCTGTAAACTTCTCTTCAGGTGTAACATGATGTACAGCAGCAGTCGGAGTTCTGTGCATGATGTATACAACAGTATGCACAGCTTTTGCCCAATAACAATGAGGCATATTCTTCTCAGCCATCAAGGCTCTTGCTATTTCTGCAATATGTCTATTTTTGAGTTCAGCAACACCATTCTATTGTGGTGTGTAGCTGCATGAAAACTGACGTCGAATTCCATGATTTTTTAGAAAACTGCTGAACTCATTTGACATGTATTCACCTCCTCCATCAGATCTTAATGTTTGAATGTACTTCCCTGTCTGCTTTTCCACCATAACTTTAAAATTCTGGAAGTGAGTAAACACCTCACTCTTCTCTTTCATGAAATATATCCATACTTTGCGTGTATGGTCATCAATGAAAGTAACATAAAACCTGCAACCGCCCATAGATGTGGTCTTTGCTAGACCCCAAACATCTGTATGTACTACTTCTAGCACATTCTCACCTACATGATTGTCATGTGGAAATGATGCTCTTGATTGTTTACCAAATTGACATGCTGCACATACCTTTTGCATTTCTGCAACTTTGAAATTTGGTAGTCCATGGACAATCTCCTTTGACTGCATCAGTTTCAGCCTTTGCAAGTTTGCATGTCCAATTTTTTTGTGCCATATCTCTATATCTGCAATAACTCCTGCACCTTTCGCAAACATGGTTGCATTCATTTCAGGAATCTTCACATTTAAGGTTAACATCCTACCCACTTTGTTTCCTTTGGCAACCAATCGTCCATCCTGCTTGTACTCTTCTACATATAATCCATCAGCATTGAACCTGACTTGTAATCCGTGGTCAACCATTTGTCCAACAGAAACCAGATTCTTCGTTATATTTGGAACATGCAGCACATCAGCGAGATGTTTTACCTTTCCTTCCTCCATAGACAATGCTATGTTTCTTGTATGCTCAATAGGATGCAATGTGTCATCACCTGTTTCAACATATCCAGGAACTGGCATTTTTTGCAAACTACTAAACCATTCTACATGACTGGTCATGTGATTTGAAGCATTTGAATCAACATACCAGACATTATCATTCGATTTTGAAACACCAGCAGACATCGTATTCATCATGTGATGTTGAACCATAAACAGCTTCTCAGAATCATCTGCACTTGTGGATGCATAGTTGTTTTGTTGTCTTCTGTTATTTTGATTCTTTAACCTGCAATCACGTTCAAAGTGTCCATGTTTACCACAATTCCAACATCCTTTACTATCATTACCTGAATCATTTCTTTGGAAATTTCTGCGACCTCTTTGGCTCCCCCTGCCTCGAAACTGTCCTCTTCCTCCTGCATGATTCTGTTGTTGACCTTGGTCTTGGTTACTGTTTCCTGTTCCACTTCCAAAACCTCTACCTCTGCCTCTTCCTCTGCCAGAGTAGAATACCTGCTCAGAACTGGGCTTTCCTTGGGAGTTTGAATCCTCACCAAGATTCTTTTCTTCAATGATCAACATAGAGACCAAATCAGCAGAATTCGGAATATTTTCCCTGGTCTGTATAGAAGTTCTGAACTGCTTATATGCAGCTCCTAAACCACGAAGGCACACTTCCACCTTATCATCATCATCTACATTCACACTAATAGATGCAAGTGACTCATATATGCTTTTGATTTTTAGAGTGTAGTCACTTACCGACATGCTCTTTTTCTCCAATGTATGCAGCTCATTCTTGAGTTGCAATTTCCATGCCTTTGTATTGGTCTCCTACAAAGTGAACAAACTGTTCCAAGCCTCCTTTGGAGTCTTGGCATCCTGTATGTGTCCAATCATGCTATCATGTATGCTAACAGTTAGCCAATACATTACCTTTCGTGCTCCTTGATTCCATTCCTCATATGCTCTTAACTGTTCTGCAGTCCGATTCCTTTCTGGTAACTGTGGAGCATTTTCATTCTCTCCTTCGATGTACTTCCAGTAGCCTTTTCCCATCAGGAAATTCATCATTCTGAATCTCCAAGCATGGAAGTTGTTCTTGTCCAGCTTATCGCTCATAAGCTGACTCATTCCATCTGCGTTTGCCATTTCTGCAACAATTCACAACACCCCAACACACTACAAGCAGCACTTCTGCTTGAACACTGTCGCACTATGACGTGACAGTTCGATCTCATAAAAACACAGTTTTCATGTATCAACAATACACGGAATCGCTTGAAATTCTGAATCTGGAATATATGAGTGCCAGCGAACACAACCAAGTTACAGTTTCTAATACTGACCTCGTTTTTCTATGGGCCCCACCTTGCGGGCTCGAAACGGAGGTCGAGATGGCTTCGAAACTTTGATCTACCTTCACGGTGATTTTCGTAGCAAACGGAGGCCGTTTGTGAAATCGCATTTTCTCCACGCCTTGCCGCGTAGTCTTCACCGTCGCCTTCTCCACGAGCTCTCTACAGCCATGCTGGCTCTGATACCATGTCACGAGGAAGGAGATAAGGAAGAGAGCTCACACACACACTCTCACTCTCAAGGAGAAGTATATCTTCTGAGTCTCCACTAAAAGCTAGAATATCGTATGACTGCCATGATGCACCTTTCTCTGCACATACAGGTTATTCAAGGATCTATGCTAAAACAAAGTATTCTTACTTTTGGCCATGTATGAAGCACGATATTAGGAAATATATTAGTGAAGGTTTGAAGGTCCAAGAGGTGAAATCTGAGTTTAAGAGGATCCTTGGAATGCTTTAACCTTTGGATGTTCCAAATCAGAAGTGGGAGTCTATTTCTATGGACTTTATCACTAAGCTACTTATGACCAGAAGTAAGCATGAAACCATATTTGTTGTAGTCGATTGGCTTACCAAGATGGCACATTTCTTTCATATGAAAAAGACTGATACTGCTTTGAGTGTTGCAAGAAACTTTGTGAAAGAAATTTTTCGATTGCTTGGACTGCCTAAAAGCATAATTTCTGATAGAGACTCTAGATTTACATCAAACTTCTAGAAAGCAATATTTGAATCGATTGGAACTCAACTTCATATGAGTACAACTTTCCATCCACAAACTAATGGGGAAACCAAGAGGGTTCACAGGGTAGTTGAAGATATGTTGCATATGTATGTGAATGAAAAGTAGGATAATTAGAGTGAATATTTACCCTTGGTTGAGTTTGCATACAATAGTGCATGGAATGCATCTACAAAAATGACTCCGTTTGAAGCTATGTATGATTATAATTGTTTGACTCCACCTTTGTTTTTGGGTTTCCAAATAAAGTAGAAGTATCCAAAGAAATGCTTGAAAAGATGGATGAAGAACTTGGAAAAATTAAGAAACACATAAAAGAAGCTCAGAAAAGACAAAAGAAGTTCTATGATTTAAAGAGAAGACCACTTGAATTTCAAATTGATGATATGATATTTGTTTATATAAGTAATCCTCACTGATCTAACTTGTTGCTAGGAAAGGATCATCGACTTTCTCCTCGATATGCATGCCCTTTTAAAGTTTTGAAAAAGAAAAATCGATCTCTTGCTTATTTGCTAGAATTACCTAAACATTTAAATGTGCATCCTGTATTGCATGTTAGCTTACTCAAAAGATATGTACCTAATGTTGCTCATGTTTTGCAGGAGAATTATAAGCTAAAAGATGATGGCTATTTTGAGCTTCAATCGGAAATAATATTAGATAGGAATGAAATATTGCTTAGACATAGATCAATAGTAGAAATTTTGGTGAAATGGCACTCATACCTAGTAGAAGATTCAAGTTCGGTCAACCTAGATGATTTTCTAACATATTATCTTTCTTTCCAACTCTGAGGATAGAGCTCTTAAAGGGGGGGAATTGTAATAGGCCTCTTTTCTAGTGAAATCATTCATTTTGAACATTCTAAATTTCATTGTGGGGATAATGCTTACAATGAATAATTAGGTCATTTAATGCATGTAGGAGAAGTTTTGGATTGACAACTTTCATATTCTCTCTCTAGACCTTATTCGCATCATGCTTTGTAGTCAAATTTTGAAGGTGAAGATGAAAGAATTAAGAAAAACTCTATATGAGAGACAAGTAGAGCAAGTATAAGAGAATAAATGTGCCTGAGTGAAATTTTTATGAATCATGTTTTAAGCACCTTGTGAAGGGCCCTAAATTTAGTTCGTTGTAAGAAAATGTCCTGATTTTACTCTCCTGCTCTAGAATTTTGGAACTTGCAAGGCTCAAAAGTGGCATTTGGAAGCGGATTTGGACCTAGATTGACTCTAACACTATTGTGCAGATTGCAAAATTGAATAAAAGTGTCTCTCACAAGCTTAGGCTAATTCCTCACCATTTTTGAGTTATATGGATTTGCAAAGTGTTGTCTCCGAACGCTTAAAAAAAAACGAGGGCTTATCTAATTTTATTCAAATCCGTGATTCTGATGCTCACATGTTAACATGTCTAACTATGCATAATTCTAGATATGTTTTCTTTGGTGTTTTTCTCCTATTTTAAGAGGTACTCTAAAGAAAGAAAGCACACTATGATCGCATGGATTTTTGCGAAAGTTTTGAAGAAACTCGACTTTCTCTAAATCTGGTGGATCGCACACTTCTTTGGGGGAGGGTAGCAATCAAACTCTGATATAGGGAGACCTGCGCGTCAAAATAGTGTACACATAGAAATCTGAGAACTACCTTGTGATTGAGAGTGAGAGTGAGAGTGAGAGTGTGATTTAGAATGCAAGTGTGAATGCAATGGTGATAGCTCGGGGCTGGTCAGGAAGTAGTGGCTTCCTCAAGAAGCTATTTTCCAAAGCTATTGTAAACATTGATTCACACCTATAATATCAAAATTCTTTATTCTTTGGGTCATATTTGTTTCTACTCTTCCGCATCAGATTCTCTCTTACCTTGTGCAATCTCTGTGTTCTTCTCTCCTTGTTATTCTTGAATGATTGAAACATTCTGACTGGGAATTGACTATGATTGGGGAAATGCTACAAGTGGTATCAGAGCAAAATCATACCTCGGGAACAATGGAAGGTCTAACACAAAAGATTTGTGAACAAGAGGAACTTATTCAAAAGTTTCTTGGTGAATTGTATGAAGAACGAGGCAGAGAGCAACCAGAAGGAGTGGAGTTGAATGATGAAGTAGATGAAGGTGGGAGAACATCTAGTGTACCTCAGGGGAAACAAAAACGCAATTATGAAGATATGGAACGAGGTGAGTTTGCCCTGAACCAAGTCTTCAAGAAGGCAAAGATGAATGATTATGATGGTGAGAAGAAGAGTGGTGAAGATCTTGAGGCATGGATTGAAGAACTGGAGGATTTCTTTGATCTTTGACAATTTGGTGAAGAGTCCAGGGAAAACGTTAGGATCCTACACCTGCATGGGATCGCGAAGCTATGGTGGAAGTCGTATATGTAGACTCGGACACGCTCTCATCTAGTTCTATGGAAGGAATTTATAGAACAAGCTGAAAAATGCTATTGTTCTCCACACTACCATATGGAGAAGAAGATGGAGTTCTACAATTTTCGTCAACATGAAACTGACAAGCATATCTTATCTATTGATGAGTACAAAGAGAATTTCCTATGCGTTCACAATATGCATTGGAGGTTAGTGATGATGATCTGAAGAGAAAATTTATTGAAGGTCTTCATGAGGAACTTCATTATCAAGTCAAGGGATCTAGATGCACCGATTTTCTCGATGTTGTTGTGATGGCTGAGAATTTTCATAAGATGAAGAAGTTCAATTGACAAAAGCCAAATAGAATTAGACTCATTGCAATGGGACGTAGGCCACGAAGACCTATTGTAATGAACATGAATAATTCAAAGAAGACTCCATCTTCTAATAACCAAGATAAGAATCCTGCTCAAGTGGAAAACTAGAGGAGGCATCGACCAATCAATTGGCAACAAGATCCTGACTTTATTGAGAGGGAAAAAAGGATTGGTCTATGTTTTCATTGTGCAGAGCAAGGGCATCGAACATATGAGTGCTCGAATAAGGCAATCTTTGGCCCTACCCAATGAAAGGCAATAAGCATCATCGACGAAGAAATAATGATTGAGAAAGCAGATGATGGAGGTAAGTGCCCTAATTCTACTTTGCATTGCATTTTGGCTAATTCTTTTCCAAAGGCTTCTATAATTACAATTTTAGATATGCTTTCTACGCATAAAATTAGATTTTTGATTGATTCAGGTAGTACACACTGTTTTCTATCTTTCAAATTTGTACAAAATTTGGGGGTACCTCTAAATATGCAGATAACTAGACCTATAGAGATGGCCAATGGATGGCTACATTATACGAAATGATACATTGAAAATCTTGCACTTAGTTTTTCTTATAGGTCTTTTTCTCGAAATTTTCATATGATTGAGATGAAAGAGAGTGATGCAATCATAGGCATGGACTAGTTAGTTCTGAATTTTTGAACAATTGATTGTGAGCAAAGAACAATCACTTTAAGGCTAGATGGTTAATCTATCCATATTTTAGGTGATGTTTATAACCCTAAACCTATTCTTATTTCTAGTATGCAGAAAATTAGAGGTATACGTGATGGCTGTAATACATTTGTAGTGTATATGAACAATCTGCATGAGGAAGATAATGATGAAGGTATTCCAGATTATGTAGAAAATCTCTTGAAAGAATATGCCGATGTATTTCGAGAAGACTTGCCTGGTGTACCTCCACGTAGGCAAATTGACCATGCCATTGACCTATATCCAAGAAGTGAACTATATTCTAGAGAACCCTATACATTTAACATTGATGAATTAAAGCAACTTAAGATTCAATTAGATGATCTTTTGAAGAAAGGTTTGATAAGACCGAGTATCTCACCTTGGGTGCAACTATTTTATTTTAGAAGAAGAAAGATGGCTCTTATAGATTATGCATTGACTATAGGGGTCAAAGAGTCTTTTGTTGTCTTCCAATTGGACATGCCCTACTACGATGTCCATGCTTTGCACGCTTAAAACACAAATTATCTTATTTTTCCTTACCAAAGTCATCTTGAGAAAGCACACTTCTAAATACACTAGGTTTTTTTTTACTAATGTGTTCAAACGATTTTGACTCTCTACCCTTGCATTCAGTAAAAGTTCACTAGAAATTACCACTATCCTATATGATATCCATACAAGAAATATGCTCTGAAAATGTGCCCTACATTCATCCCTTCATGAAGGAATTATGATGGAGGATGTTATATCTCATTGCAGATTTGTCTGTAAAGTGCTTCAACAAAAGCGAAAAGGTGATGAAAATCATTAGTATTAGGGGAGCACTAGATTATGCTCTCTGCGTATAGTAGACAAGATTTTGGAAATACACTTCTGATAACAAGAATAACCACTTAAGCAAAATGATACAAGAATACATAATTAATACAAGATGCCCCACAACCTGGGACTAATAAGTATGAACAACTCGACTATAGATGATACAAAAGATCCAACAACCCGGGATCGTAAGTATGAAACAAGATATCTCGATTACAAGAACTCCCTTCTAGGAGATGAACTAGACACAAGAAAGAACTCGACAAGATCTCAAACTGCGAGATTACAAGAGGACAAGACACGATGTCCAAGAACTAGAGTAGACAAGATTGGAACAAGGAACAAGACAAGAACTAGAATTCGAACTTGGAGAGTACTTACTCGGTGGTCACGACTCCTTGAGCTCCCAAGACTAGTAGTGACAAGACTGATTATGAATGTGGCCAACCCCTCCTTATATAGGTTTTCAAGGGTGGTTGATGAAAGGTGGTTACAAATTGATGATGTCATTGATGAGGTCATCAATTCAAAACATGAGTTGTGGATATCCGAATGAGGTAAGTAGACAATCGATCTTATGGTTTTGGCATGCTCCACATAGAATGGAAGCATTTATTTCCACAAATTCTGACCCAATCATGAGATATAGAAGTCACATGGAAGCTGAGGTCTAGGATAGTTTCCTAGGGGAACGATAGGTTGTGCTCTCTAACTATAGTAGACATGATTTTGGAAATACACTTCTAATTACAAGAATACGCACTTAGGGAAAATGATACAAGAATACATAACTGATACAAGACATCGCACAACCCGGGAGTGATAGGTATTGTAATAGGCCTCTTTTCTAGTGAAATAATTCATTTTGAACTTTCTGAATTTCATTGTGGGGATAATGCTTAGAACGAATAACTAGGTCATTTTATGCATGTAGGAAAAATTTTGGGTTGATAAGTTTCATATTCTCTCTCTAGACCTTAATTACATCATGTTTTCCAGTGGGATTTTGAAGGTGAAGATGAAAGAATTAAGGAAATTTCTGTATAAGGGAAAGGTAGAGCAAGTAGAAGAGAATAAAAGTGCCTGTGTGAGATTTTTGTGAATCATGTTCTAAGTACCTCGTTCAGGGTCCTACGTTTAGTTCATTGTAAGAAAATGCCTTGATTTTACTCTCTCTCTAGAATTTTAAACCTTGCAGGGCTCAAAAGTGGCATTTGGAGGTGGATTTGGACCTCGGACGTCTCTGACACTATTGTGCACATCGAAAAATTGAATAAAAGTGTCTCTCACAAGCTTAACCTAATTCCTCATTGTTTTTGAGTTACAAGGCAATACGTTGTTTCCACACATGCAAAGCAGATGACTCTTAGGTTGTCCCAATCGCATTATGAATGACATATTTCAAGGACTCACAATGTTCTCACATGATCTCATCATGCAAGTATTTCTTCCATGGAGAGTCCATAGAGGGGTGACTTGTGTTGCACCCATTATATTCCCTATGTAGTTGCAGCATGCTCTGGTTTCCTAGAGTTAGTTCTTTTATGTCTTACCTACTGCTATAGATTGAAGCCCTATAGATTGGTCCAAGGATAGTTTCAACAATCTATGTCATTTGACTCACTAAGAACAAGCATGTTTCATAATTATGTAGGATTAGGCATTTCTCCCTTATATCAGAGATGAAGATCGGGAACAGAATATAGCATAGATTGTTATTGTTCAATGGATGTGATCGATGGAATCAAAAGTGTTTCCATATGCATTGTAGGAAAGCCTAAACCCAAGAAAAATGGTGATCTTGAATAAAGCGAACAAATTCCCTATATGCTCTATGAGTCCACGCAAAAGAGTAAGAATTATAAATGCGTCTATTATTTTCTTTGTGTTGTGCATAACTATTTAGTAATAGATACATTCTTATATATAACCCTCAGCATATATTGAAGAAAGCAAATCAATCTTTTTAAGATATCGCAATCAATATATGTGCGAAACATAAGACGGAGGAGGCATCTTCGTTTCTTTTTTTTTCTTACCTTTCTTATTCTTTTTTTTTTGGGTATTTATGGACATCAAGGAGAACAATTCATATATGCATAGAAAGATATGATTTGAAAGGTTTTTATTTTATTGATGATAATGCTACTAATGATCTTGGCGAGATGAGATGTTTTGCAGGACTAGGATAGATCATGGTCCAACTTGGAAGATCAAGGATTTGATGATGAAGATGATCATATTGAGACTAAGATTGACGACAAAGTTCTATGAAAGAATTCTTCTCATCATCAATGACAACATGGAAGGGAGCCGCAAGATTAAGATTGTGAATGAGATTGGGATTGCGATTGTATAATCCCGTGATTGTGATTGAGAGTGAGAGTGAGAGTGAGAGTGTGATTTAGATTTTGATTGCTACTTTTTAACCATTTGAGCAACATCGAGATCGAGATTGAGATTGTGAGTGAGAGTGTGATTGAGAGTGTGAGTCTGAATGAGATTATGATAGCTCGGGGGTGCTCGGGAGGTTGAAGCTTCTTCAAGAAGCTATTTTGCAAAGCTATTGTATCAAGAAGGAAGAGGCTTCATCCAGAAGCTATTGATGTAATTGGAATCTGACATCTTTAGATTCACAAGATAAGATCTCTTTATGAATATATATATTTCTGATTTAAATACTTTGTCTCATTTGTTCTTTTGATGATAACACTAATGTTACATTTATCTTTTATATGTCCGAGTGCTTGTCTTTATGAGATTGTGATTGGAGGAACGCTACAGGTATGAATAACGCGACTAGAAATGATATAGGAGATCCCACAACTCGAGATCGTAAGTATGAAACAAAATATATGGATTACAAGAACTCCCTTTTGGGAGATGAACTAGATACAAGAAGGAACTCAACAAGATCTTGTACAATGATATTACAAGAGGACAAGACACGAGGTCCAAGAACTATACTAGACAAGATTCGAACAAGGAACAAGACAAGAACTAGAACTAGAACTTGGAGAGTACTTACTTTACGGTCACAACTCCTTGAGCTCCCAAGATTGGTATTGGCAAGAATCATTATGAATGCGGACAACCCCTCCTTATATATATTTTCAAGGGTGGTTCATGAATGGCGGTTATGAATTGATGATGTCATCAATGATGTCATCAATTGAAAACATGAGCTCTGGATATGTGAATGAGGCAACTAGGTATTCAATCTTAGGGTTTTGGCATGCTTTGGGGGTAATGGAAGTATTAGTTTCCCCAAATTATGAGCCAATCATGAAATATAGAAATCACATTGAATCTGAGGTCAAGGATGGTTTCCTTGTCCATGACATCACCTCCCCCTCAAGCGACGAGTTCCACGAGGAGCGGTCATGATCTCTCGTCTTGGCTTCATCGGATTTTTCTTATGAAATTCTCAAACCTTGATCCGTGCTCTATTAAGGTTCTCCATAGGTTCCCAAGTGCGATCAGGGATTTCATTCCCTTTCCATTGAACAAGATACTCCAATCTTCCTCAGGATATTCTTAAATCTAGGACATGCTCAACCTCAAATTCTTCATGGTCATCAATCTCGATAGGTAGTGAAGGACTTTGTCTCTCCCCTCTCCATGGTGAAACTTGATATGGTCCCAACATGGGACACATCTAAATCTAGATGTATTCTCATAGTACTTAGTAGCTCGGGCTTCAAGGTGAGTGGATTAATCTAGTTCAAGATGATGAATGGATCAAATCTTTGATGATCTAACTTTGCACAAGGCCTTGAAGTTTGCAAATTGTTTCTGAGTAACCATACTTTATCCCCAATTTGATATGATGGATTTTCAACATGATGTTGATCTACATAGTACTTATAATGTTCTTGAGCTTTATGGATCTCTTCCTTTAGTTCTTTTTTAATTGCCATGAGGTACTAGGCCTTATCTCTGGCAGCTTGGTTCTTGACATGATTTGAGAGTTGTATATCCATCCTAGGATGTTGTCCATAATTTGCAAATAAGGGATTTTTCTTAGTAGATGCATGAACATTGTTGTTAAAATCAAACTTTGCAAAGGGTAACAACTCAAACTAATCGTTTTGGTGATAGTTGTTGATGCAATGGAGATATTTCTCTAAGACTTGATACACCCATTGTGTTTGTCCATGAGTTTGTGGATGATTTGTTGTAGATAAGTTAAGTTGAACACCAAGGATCTTGCAAAGACTATTCCAGAAGCTGGATATGAATTGGGGACCTTCATCACTAACAATCTAATCAAGAAATGCATGAAGCCTAAAGACATATCTAATAAAACTATAACAATGTCTACACTTGTGATTGCCTTTGTAATTGGAATGAAGTGTGCCATATTTGTAAGTATATCCACAATAACAAGAATGGAATCATACCTATCGGAATTTGGTAGATTTTCTATGAAATCCATAGATATGAAGCCCATGTCCTTTCTAGAATAGGTAAAGGCTGCAAGAGCCCATGAGTTTTATGTCTTGGTACCTTAGATTGATTGCAAGTGTCACAAGTTTGGATATACTCCTTGACTTCCTTCCACACTTGAGGCCACAAAAGATCCCTTGATATGAGTTCTATTGTTTTATTCACTCCAAAATGTCCTACTGCAAGGTTGTCATGACATTGTTCAATTACTTGCATCTTGCGATCTCTTGGAGGGACATAGAATAGGTTCCTATAGAGTACTAATCCGTACTTTTCCTGAAATTTGTTTCTCTCTTGGACTTTTCCTTCTTGAGCTTTCTACTTCATGTTACAAAACAATTCATCTTGTGGTAGATTCTCATGTATCAAGTGATTTAAGGCTCAACCTTCATGATGTGTTGAAGAGATAGCTGCTAACTAGAGATGCTCAAGCTTGAGTAATACACTCTCTTGTTGATCAAAGGCCTCTTCACCCGTCTTTCCTGCAAGGTAAGATCTTTTGGATGGGGCATGGACTAACATTGTTGACATCCTAGATGGTATGTGATAACAAAGTCAAATCTTCATAGAAAGTTACTTCATCGAGATTGCCTTCTATTGAGAAGGTGGGTGGTGATAAAATACTCTAGGTACTTGTGATCTATCTACATAGTAACTTTATGAGCTTCTCCTTCTAGATGGTGATGCCAGGTATTAAACACGTCCACTATGGCAAAAAGTTATCATGAATTTCATAATTAATTTCTAGAGGTTAAAATTCCTTGAATGGTATGCAACTGGATGTAGGTGTCCATCATCTCCATATTGGGAAAGAACGGCCCCCAAGGGAAAGTGTGATGCATCTATCTATAGAAGGAAGGGCTTACTAGAATGAGGATGAACTATAATTGGAGCAATAGTGAACGTTGATTTCAAGTTCTGAAAGGCTTTTTCTACTTCTTCACTCCGTTATAATTTGGAGTTCTCTATAACCTTGGTAAGAGGTGTCACTATCCTGGAGTAATCTCTGATGAATATCCTATAGAAATTTACAAACCCTAGAAAACATTGTACATCTCGAACACATGAAGGTGGTTGCCAATCAAGGATTGTCTCAATCTTCTTAGGATCCATAAAAATTCCTTTATCTGATACAATGTACCCTAAAATTCCACTTTTGTCTTATGGAAAGAGAACTTCTCAAATTTTGCGTATAATCCTTTTTCTCTTAGTTTCTCGAGGACTATCTTTACATGACATTCATGATCGTCTAGGTTTTTGGAGAATATTAAGATATCATCAAAGTACATTACAAAAAAATCATCTAAATATTCTCGGAAGATATTATTCATCATATGTTGCAAGATAACTGGAGCATTTGTGGAGATAAATGAAGATTGAATTGATTTGAATGTATATGTTGAGATTCTCACACATGATGAAATATTTCAGCAAGAAGCAATTACCTAAGAAGTCTATGATGAGTGTGGCAAAAACATATCTTTTGAAGAGAATCAGCAAGAATCGTTGATCAAGGAAATGTATGAAGAATGTGGTTTAAGTACATCTTCTGAAGAGAATGAGCAAGAATCTAGTGATGTTGAAGACTAGAGTGATCTGAGTTTTGAAGAAGTTGATGAAACAAGTATCAAGGCTTTCCACAAAGAGGAAGATGGGGCATTGGACATTGACTCTTCACTAGTTGAGGATATTTTCACTAGTACGCCTCAGGAAGTAGGAGGGGGTGAGAGAGATGAGGTTGATGTAGAGGAGAATAAAAAAAGTGAGGAGTTTTTTCTCAAGCTTAGTCTTTTGGATAATGAAGAGTTGAATATATGTGAAAAGGTGTCTAGTGATGATGAGTGTGATGAATGTTTGAGTTTGATTGATTGTGAAGAGTTGTTTTCAATGCATATGCATGAAAATCTATTAGCTCAAGATGAATTTATTGATTTCATGTATGCTAGTTTGAATTTGCATGACTTTGTGTGTCAACTGTTAGATGAATTCAATGAATTGTCTTCACAAAATGAATATATGTTGGATGAAAATTTTGAAATTAATTTAAATCAAACAAATGCACCTAGTGTTCCAATGAATGATTTTTTTTCAATAATGCTATTGAATATGATGACTGTGATATCTGTTATGAGTTTATGAGTATAGGTGCAGAGGATTGGGAACCAACCGAAGATCTTGAATTTCATTGGATCATACAAAAGGCAACTACTTTTGAGCTGATAGTTCATGTTTTACTGCATATAGATTTCTGTGAAGTATATTACATGGATGAACAAGAAGTCCACCGATGCTTCTTATCTTCTTTGGTAGAATTAGCCTAGTTATTCTTGTAGTACTTGCTATCAAAACAAGTTTTATATGAAGTTATGTAAACTCACCATGTTAGCACGGATGCGTGAAGTTCTTATACATCATATGCTTTTGCAAGGTTATTGTTTCAATGCAATAGTTTTTGCATGGCTGCCACTTGGAGGAGTTCTAGAGACCTTGGATTGGAAGGGCGATTGTATCCGTGTGAAGAGAGGAGGCAAGTACGAAGGAAGGAACTATTAATGGACCCATTAAATAACCAAAATGTGTTGACGGCCTACTAAAAATTCAATATGTTAGTAGTAACATTTCTTATGGTCACATTATTACCATTAACATAGTTTAGGATGATCCACGTAAATGTAGTAAATGATCATAGTGCCACTTAAAGGAGGTAAGAAGAATTTTCTTATGATTATTGATGGACTCATTAAATAAGGAAAATGTGTTTCACAGCCTATTAAAAACAGAATAGGTTCGCATTAACATAGTTTAGGATGATCACAGTGTGTGCAAGGCTTACTCATATTTATACTTCAAGTAAAGTCACTATCCCTGACACCAGTGTAAACGACGATAGGGCAAGTGGACACCTTGGAAAACAACTTGAGAAAATAACATTGTTTTTGAGACAAACAGCCCATTTGATTTAGCGCATGCCATCAATTGGAGGCAAGCTTGCCTGCCAAAGCAATTGGTTGAGACGTTACGGAATGTGGTTAGAAGGTGAGGCTCTTTGGAAGATCTGTAAACAATGTGTGTGGCTAGTTTTCATAAGCTCTCTAAATATTTTCTCTTCGAAAATCTCTTATCAGCCTTAGTAATCCAAATTATTAGACCACCCCCCTCCCCGGCCCTCTCCACAAAAAAAAAAAAAAAAAAAAAAAAAAAACTCTCGACACTAGAGAGAGTTCATATTAGAGAATAAAATGCTGAAACTAAAGTGGATTTCGTGACATTGGGGATGAAAAGAGTATCAAGCTTGTTTGTACTTCTCTCTTATCTGCGTGTGTATTTTTTTCCTTTAAATTAGTTGTAGTGAGCTAAAAAAAAAAAAGATTTCCGGGTTAATCTCCAAAAGATTTAATGGTTTCGCTTTTTTTGAAAGATTTCAAAACCTTGGAGTTCAATACCTTCCTTTCAAGCTCCATGCTAGTACAACAAAGACCTAGAAAACTTATCTCACAATGGATTCCCTCGAGGATTCGAGACATCCATCTTTCTGAACCCCACTTGGACTATTAATCTTTCTAAACCCCCATTCCTCATAAAATGAAAGCTTTATTGGCTATTCAGGGTAAGGATATATCCATAAAGTCTAAAATCTTGTACGAATATTGTATGGATACTCCTCTTAAAGCCACATTCACTCTTAGACAAGAAAATTCGATATACTTCATCGAAGATATCTTAGGGAAATATGATCCTCATTGTCATAATAGTTTGTCCCTTGCACACACCAGAAGGGAATCCCGAAATAAGATATGCCATACAAAAACCAATGTGTCCAAGTGGACGTTCTTTTTCAAAAACTGGGTATAGATAGTTGTGACTACTGTTAAAGCTAACAATATTTGTAGGTCCCCTCAGTGGTGTTGCCAATGCCTCAAAGGTAGACAAGAATTTGAACACACCTCACTTCCTGCAATACGTTTATTGGTTTGTCATGCCATGGGGAGGATTGGAATTTATAGAGTGAAATGAATGGCAACAAAATTTCCATGGAGAAGTGATCGGTTTCCATGCACCTTTGTAGAATGCCGTTGGAGTAGGGGGGGGGGGGGGGGGGGGGGGGGGGGAAGGGGGAGAGCAGGATTGGTTAGTAACCTTCTAAAGAAATGATTCTCAACGACACGCCTTATTCGTAGCCATGTCTTCTTTCAAAACCCGAATCTATGAGAGGAGAAAATTTGAGGTTGAGTGTCTCCTATGGTTGATATGGATTTTTGTTCGTTTTTCTGGGCGCCAAGTCAAATTTTTTTGCTTGGAATATTCCAGATTGCGATACATTTTAGAAGAAGTTAGTATACTTGTGATATTTAGAATTTAAAATTCTACTATGCCTATTAATATCTGTAAAGGGCCATAAAAGAGATAACTTTATGCCAAGAAAGAGGATTTGAATGAAGGAACTTCATGCTGAGAAAGAGTTGCCAAGAATCTCAATCAACTTTGATTAAAGAACTATTCATGCACCTTTGAGACTTTACATCAGACTCTAGGACCTGAATATCGATGTGACGGAAACAACTCCATGCAAAACCGATTCCCACAAGCAGAATGCGCATAAAAATAATAACAAAATAAAATAATATTCCAAACCAATATTTTATCTCAATCATTTTCGGCATTTCATTGGATGGATAGACGCTTCCAAAAAGGCTCTCCATTTGTCGGTGTTAGCGAATCATCAATTTACTGTACATGTCTTTTCGTGTGTGTGTATATATATATATATATATATATATATATATATATATATATATATATATATATATATATATATATATATATATGGAGTTAGTTCGGTGGATGCGTACACCTCTCTTATGGGTTAGTTATTTCATTCCATTAGATAGTTAGAGTAGTAAACTTGTATTTGTTGTACTTGTTATAAATTGGTAACGATTGATATCCATGCACAATTTTTTTTAGACGTTATACGGACTTCACAACAAGTGGATCTCATATTCTATGACC